>NJRQ01000078.1:611937-627070 GCA_003063805.1 Aphaenogaster ashmeadi
CATGGTCGAAACGTAGTGCTTTATTTTTTAATATATCTGGCCAGTCAGGCCGAATCTAAGTGATCAAAATTGTCGTTTTTTATTTATTTACTGGCGAAGAAAAGATTTATTTCGTTTATTTTTTTTAATGTTGGGGGGCTAACTTCACGCGGGTACCGTTATGCCCTGTACAAATAAACACCTTCGAAACGGTGATTTGTGTGCAATATTTATTCAACTCAGAACATTTAAGATTAATCGATTTTTATTCACTAAATTTTAATTAGTATTTTGAACCCACCATTGATAAACTTGAATTTCATTCCTCTGGCATAATTTTATTATTACATTATTAATATATTGATCTTATATTATATCTTTATAATTGTATTATAATATGTATTATTATTAAGATTCTTGATAATTGTTTATTTAAAGATAGAGTGCTGTTCTAGCCAAAGTGCATTAGTGCGGCGGATTTCCCTGTTGAAGCTGCACATAAATCAGCGAGTACTCCATCCTATCCCATCATTGATCAAATTTATCTCCTACCATCCCTCCACACGCGTAACATAATTATTGGATCGCGCGCGCGGCGTGGTGCACCATCGCGTGAATTCGCGCGATTAGGGCCACGTAATTGGAATCGCTTCGCGATTTAACCCGCCAGAGTTCTCGCAGCCTCCCGTAGCCCGAGCCGGCACTCACGTCTCTCCCATTTTACGATTATTTACTTGCGAACTGACCGTAATCCCTTCAAGGCTAATTTTCACGTGGAGGACCGTACGGTCGCGTTTCATGGATCGTTAAATCGCCAAATCGCCGCAAGCCCGATTTTATGAGGTCGGGGCCGGGTCTCGCGTGCACATTCACACACAGCGGACCGCGACTAAACGTGCCTGCGCTTGTCGAGGCAAAGGAAACGCCGTTTTCCTTTTTTCCAGCTTTGATCCGACGAGCGCGCCGAGATATTCGCTGATCTGGACCGTTACGATCCAGGAAGTCGACGTGATGCTGGCTCGGTCTACTCTTTCTATCCTTTCTAGACAACGTTGTGCGAACGCTGTGAGGTGAAGCGGGATTTAGGTATAGGAAAAGCAGGACTAGCAGGTACACGCAAGACATTATCGAAACAAGATCGTAGAAGAAACAGCAGATAAGGCGAGGCTAACGATTTATTTCACGATGAAGGGGTTCAGTAGGTTTAATTTGTATCCATGGAAGAGAAATCATCTCGACGAAAACGTTCTCGGAAGTGTCGACTTGCAGAAAAGACTAAATTGAGTGATGTCGTACGTTGGTGCGATTTACGTCATACTCACTGTTACGCGATATACATACTGTGCGAGTGTTATACTGAGAAAACCACGATATTTACAAACTACAACGTAAGCTTTCTGTTGCATTCACATACGTAGTGAGATAGATCTTGCGAATAATATTAGCTTTCTGTTATTCGAAATATTTCGATTCATTATGTATGTAATTTTATTTTATATCTTTCCAAAACATTTATTTATTATCCAAACCTTTAGAAATTACTACAAATACGAGTCTTAAATTACAAACAAAATAGCAGTCCAATTTTCAAAGTTAGACGGCAGTTATATATACAGGGTGTCCCATGACTCGAGGTCCATACATTAAGGGCGTGTTATTGAAGTCATTTAGAGTTGAAATTGTTTAATAAACATATGTCCGTAAATGCTTCCTAACAGAACTACAATCATTAAAAGTTGATGTGAATATTTGAAACATTTTCTGTCAGTCTGGTATTGTTTTATTAATTCTTGTCTTATTGCCTATTAATATGTTTATTAATTAATAAGAAATTCTCCTGGCATGGTGGAGCGAACTGTTAGATCACTTTTACGCAGGGCAAGACTTTGTATATTGAATCTGCAGGAGATAATTTTAAACAGAATTTGCAATACATTTGTAAATAAACAAATTAAATTAAATGTCCTTCTTCTTTCCTTTTTCAAATATTTACATCAACTTTCAATGGTTGTAGTTCTGTTAGGAAGCATTTACGGACATATATGTTTATTAAACAATTTCAACTCTAAATAACTTCAATAACACGGCATTAATGTATGGACCTCGAGTCATGGGACACCCTGTATAATTAACACGAAGGTACACTACATTTTATTGATTAATATCCTAGTTATTTTTTATATCCCTTATAATCATCTCGTCAATCAGCGTATCCCTCTAATTATTCCTATTCTTCATTAAATCTGCATTTTTATGCACGGCACGTCCATTATCGCTGCATAAAATTTGCATCGTTCTACTCCGGCACATTCATTGCTGCGTAAAATCGTAATGACACATTCTCCAGTTTATGTAGGATCAATATTCCATTACCCTCGAAATCTGTATTACGGTCACATGTACGGTCATCGCTTTTTATTTTGGTTACACTTTCGATGGAATTAATAAATTGGAAAACGCGCGCGTGGCATAAAAATTTCACGTTAAAATTTCGCCCGCTGGCAGCGAGAGTGTCCGACGCATCACGACTCTATAAAGTTTATGTATTATTCATGCTACGATGTTCGCCTTTATGGCAAATGTTACTCATATTTAATATTTTGTATATTATACATAATGCGTTTATGCGGGAACCATTATTTTTTAGAGAAATATACGGAGATCCGAGAACACTAAATTTTACCTCTCCGGCGCGGCGGCAGGAGTCCCTTGACACGTTCAATCATCCGAAATTTAATCAACATTCCGTTGAATCGGCGGCTCCGCCACAACAGATGGGGAACGCCTCTGTGATCGAGGCAACTTTCTAAAATATCGGAACCGCGGGAAGAGCGCCGGAATATCTCGTGGAGAAAAAAGATTTTTTACCGGCGCCATTTGCGCTACTCGCTGCACCGTTTCCGCCGCCGGCTTTGTTATCCTCGATTTTTCGTGCAAAATCGATTCGCACGACGGATCGGATTTAAACGGTCAGAGAAGAAACTCCTTCCGGATTCGCACTCGGACGTTTATTGTCGACCGTGGCGGATCGCGAACCGGGATTTTTGTCCGTCGCCTAGCCTCACCGCGGAAAAGCCGTTGACGCGCATAACGTTGCGTAACGAACCGGACTTTCCCTCATATTGATCGAAAATTTCCGAGTAGACAGTTCGTATTTGAACGTACACGCGGTACGCAGCTTCCGTTTATATTGCATATTGATTATTGACCATTATCGGTAACTGCATGCTTGATATACCGCGGAATGCCGCGGAAATATTTCGATGTACCGCGGCTGAAGATAACCCATATTCTGGTACATTCACGAGATTACCATGCAGCAATGCTATTATATTATACTGCGATTGCTATAATATTTTAACTATCAGTAACGCTGTTCGACGTACATTGCATTATTCTGTGCCAGTCATGTCTCTCTAATATTATAGCTTCGCTAAGCCATCATTTCATGAAATTTATGTTAATGATGCATCGTGAAACGTACTTAGTATAAATAAAATTGATGTGAAAGCATTTTCAAGAGTGTTAAAAATGGGCTTTCCCTGATTTACGTTATCACGTAAAACAGAAAAATAAAAGACGAACGAAATACGGAATAAAGCACAAGAGAAATAGGGAAGATATTTTCTTTTTATCTCTTCTAACGTGAAAACTTTTATGACTTGAATATGTAAATAAAATGGAAATTTCGCCGATATCCTTGCATCATCTCTGATTTCTCTCTCTCTCTCTCTCTCTCTCTCTTCGTAAAACTTTCTATCTTATAAACGTAATTTTACACGGAATTATAAAACATCTTATACTACGCATTGTATCATCATCGATTATTCATACTGTCTATCAACAGGATTAATCGCTCCTTATCGAATCTTGGCAGAATTAGACGCGATGGTATCCCATATTTCATTACAGCGCCTTCGTTAACCGTCGCCGCCTCCGAAAACAAGTTCTTCTTTCCTCGTTTTACGTCCATGGTCGCTCGTATCTGGGTGATATCCGGTTTCGGGTATCGTTTTCTCGTCCGCAGCCGTCTCGAGTTTTCGGCGCTCGCCGTAGAAAGCGACGCGCCGCGGGCGACCGTGTCGTGAATTCTTCCACGTGCCCATTTGTTGCTTGCTCTCTCAAACGCGAAGCTAGGTCGGACAACAATCAATATAATAGAATAGAAAATAATATCTTCCATATCTCTCGATCGTTAGTGAAGATGTGCGCAAATGAAATGAAATGTATGCTTGCGCATATGCCTTATTTTGTGCAGTAGAGGAAAGTAACCAAATATGAAATAGTATACTTAATATGAAATAGAGCGCCATATCTAAAAATCTGGTATATACTATTCCATTTTTGGCTACTTTCCTCTGTTATTTAATAATTTTGATAATGTAACGTTTAGTTTTTCAAGAGAAGCCAAGTAAATAACAAATACATCTTTTTATGAGAGAGATAAGTTTCTAATAATAAATGAATAAATGCAAAGTGGGACTTATTAAATCGTCGCCTTTTCTCATTTAAAAGTGAAGTAGCTTATAGGAACCTGTTTCTACGATTTATACGTGCAACAATCTATTGACATATCCGAATCTAGTACACGCATAAGCGCACAAGTATATTAATAAGTTCTTATATTTTTTAGCCTCTAAATCATTGCTGTCACACTTTTCACAAAGCGACGAAAGGAAATGAACTAGGGCATGTTATTACCCGATACAGCAATCAGCGATTCATGAACTTTTGAATAACGAACACGAAGTAAATCGATACTTTCAATTTAATGAAGCGAAATTTTAATATAGCGTAATATTCGCGGAACTAACAATAAGCTATTATTTTCAGAAAATAGTTATTTGAAACTTTTGTTTAACTTATTTGTGTTGCTTGTCTCTCGGATTATCAATTCTTGCCGCGCTTCGTAAAAGTGTGTCGTGTGTAACGACGGCCTTCACAACACTCACTTGCACTTTTCGAGCAAATCAGATGAACAGAATTGTTAATGTTATATTGAATTTTAATTGATTTTAATTAATTTTCGCAAATTAATATTCACAAAATAATTATTAGGCACCAAGATCCGCCGTGACCGATAGGGGCTTTCTTTCATATTTATATTTGTTTAATTAATTTTGTTCGGAAAAATTAATTGTATTTTTCTACAAGGATTGTTAAATTCATTAAAAAACGTATTTAAAAAACGTTGCCAGAATGTTATAATGAGTAACCCGAGTATCTGGTAAACAGAATAGATCTGGCTACATCCATTCGTCTCAAACGGAGACGCGTGTTTAACTTTGAATTTACGAAGCATTACGAGACACAGGTTACATCTGTCTGAAATGAAACTACCTCTCTCCTTCAAAGTGTTTTTTACACATGTGGTCACTGCATATTTAACGAGACGCCTTTAATTAACGCGATTATTTAACTTCGGAAACTCTTCTCTAAAGCTTCCGCGGATACGACAGCTTTGTAGATTATCTGTATTCTGTTTGGCGAGACCGTGATTCTGTAATTTCCGTCGCGTCTGTGTACATACTTAATTCTGCAATTCCGCCGACGCCAGCCGCACGCAAATATCGACAAAAACGGATTACATAAGATCCTTATTTGTGCGATTATTAGCGAGGGAAACTAATATCATTGCGAGCAATGACACCGAACTTGAAGTCGTAAACTTGTCGTTTTATAGCTTATACAAATCTTTCGTGCATTACGTTAATTGATGTTAATTGATTCAGTAAACATCGCGCTTCGCACTCTTACGGAAGTTTTATCATACAAAATTTTGAAACTCTTTTTTAAATATTTTGTAAAGTCTCAAAAAACGTTTCTAAAATTTGACTCAAATTATGGTTAAGACCAGAATCGGAAGAAGTAAAAATCAAAATAGCAAAAAAATGTTTCTACAAAGAAAACTATTTGTATTGGAATGCTTGATTAATGCGAGAAAGCTTATTAAAATGTTGAAGCTCGTGCGCAAAATTAATGTGTTTCTCTCTCAGAATCATATTTTCTAAATTCGCATAAAAATATTTTCTAAATTTACGATATTTTAAGAACGGTTTGTGTCCGATCGATTTCAAACTGTGTGTCCGAATACGAAATAGACACTCTTCTTTCTTTAATCAACTTAAAATTCTGATTTTTACTGTAGTTTATAATTACAAAAATGTGAATTTTTTTTAATGCAGCCATTTGGTTATTTTCATTTTTTTAAGCAAGGAAAGAAGGCAATGAAAGTCAACGAGCGGTAGTTAGAGCGCAGATATATTACAATAAAAAAGTACATAAATTACAAAGCGCAAATGTACGTTTTTTCGGCTCCAATTCGAGCCATCCTCATCATATGAATAAATCCTAGTTAGTCCGGAAGTAGAAAAATTGAAATGAAAGTTGTTACCATCCTACGCCATCAAACTCGAGTAAGACCTTTCTTGATTAGAAACGTTGGTCAAGAATATCATCCACACCAGTTGCAAGGTTGGGTAGAAAAGAGTTAGAAAGATCATAAAGCAACTGGAGTGTAGCTCGAAGAGACGAACACATTCATTCTTTTAATCATTCCGGTAGCCATACGCAGAGAAAGCAAGAAGCGCTTTAATCTTTTCGCTTTAGAGTTCAGATGACTACGAGATGTAATCGTAGGCATCGTTAAAAAAAGATTTCTTTGGCATTACTTTATGTACATGTTCGATTATTATTAAACTTGCACAAATAAAAAAATTTTTTAATGTTATTTAAATTTAATAAAAAAAGCTTACAAAACTGTAAAAATCTTTCCGATTAAACAGAAATTCGCAAAGATTATGTTCTTCTTTTTTTAACACTTTGAATGAGAAAAGATCCTCTTAATTCTTTATTAACAAATTATTTTCCGAACGGTACAACATTCAGTAGATTTATATAGATTAAATTAGTTTAAAATTAAAGATTGACGAATCTCGGGTGTCTTGTATATGTTGTATTGAGTCCTTCCATCTAACAATGCGCGTATCACGCATATCAAGTAGAAACGTAAAAATGTGACCATGACATAAACGCGACCATGCCAAGATAGTTACGAACAGACGGTTATGAGGTGATTGACCTCGATTGTTGTACCTTACAATTAGTATTTTAAGCGCAGCCTGAATCACACCGATACTTTCTCAGTCGCGCTTTTTCTTGGACGCTCATGCAACATCTCGCGTTAACTTTCAGTATGTAGCGTGGATTCCTCATCGCCTAGGATAACATCAGTCATGGTACACCGCTACGTTAATTTTTCCGGTTACTGCTTGCGAAGAGATCGCCAACAACTTTAATTTTAATCTTAAGTTCTTAGGAAGCATATAGGAGTATGATTAAATTACTCTTAATAAAGGAAAGTTGTGATGTAATTATATATATCATTTGAGCCGAGAACTCTACAGAGTTCTCTTATCTCTCAGGCTCTTATTTTCTCTCACCGCGATAAGCAGTAATTCTAATTGAAGGCGCGACGAAGAGAAAACAAATCTAGTTTGTAATCGCATTATATAATCATAAGATTTGATTAATTAACGATAGAAATAACAAAAATGTTAAGAGATCTATCGAAACGTAGAAAAAAATTAAATCGTTGTAATTAAGTAACAACTAATTAAGTCATAAATTAGATTATGTTAAATGCTTTTATGTTAAATAAAAATATCTAAAGCATAAAACGTATCTTATGAGACTAGTTTATTCTAGAATTAAATTGCATTGATGAATAAATAGGTAGAAATAACAAGACTAACAGGCGTTTTGCGAATGTAAACAAATATAATCTCATTATATCGCTGTAATTGTTATTTGATAATGGCGATAATCGAGGGATAATTTTATCCCATTTATCGAACCATCGCTGCTACGAAAAGAACGCTAATTATCCGTCTAACATTGTAGCTTGCGAGAAAGGAGGCTGCATTGTTCGAAATCGCAGCTTCACACATTGAAAAGTGTATTCTAGCATTTTTATATGACCGCGCGAACACATCGATCCGTACTGTTCATGCTTATTTTCACTTTCCTGATGATATGGTTGGACAATAGAAACTACGATATTAAAAAAAGGAAAACCATTGTTAGAGAACGCTAATTAAAGAGAATGGAGAAACACAGCTTGATGAGACACATTTTGTGAATTTTTCAGCAAGGTGAGATATTTTTTTAAATTAAAAACGTAACTCTTGTCTGAATAACGAGTAGACAGACAAATTTTTTCTATCGATAATAGAGACGTCGGTCTGCGAAAGTTCCTCAATCTTCGCGCGAGAGACGCGAATCTCCGCTAAGGCGGACCGTCCAGAAAATGTTAATAAGAACTCGCGGGGAGCAGGGGGGTGCGAACGCGTCGGTTGCCCCGCGGCAACCGCACATTTTCCTTGCGATTTCACTTTCTCCGATGTGGCATAATTGCGCGTGTTACGAATCGTAATACTCGATTCCGCGCCGGTCGCTCATATAACGCAATCGCGCGATCGTGTTTCAACAATGTAGAACCTGCGAATCTGTCAACTGCCTCTCACACACATATACATACGCACACGCACGCGATACACGTGCAACATGCTCTATCGGCATTTCAACAAACTGTGTAACGGTAGATACTGATTAGATATCATCTCGTTGAGAGAATCGATACGCGTCATATTTCACTGTCAAAACCCAAAGCGTAGTGATGAATATTTTGGCTTTTCTCATGTGCTGCTCGCGATCGCGATTACTTGTGATAGAATTGCTATACTGTCTAATTAGCACTGAAGCATCCACGATATCCTGATTTTATCGAGCACAGATTGCGTACAGATTGCGTATTTGGAGAGACGATACAAGGTAACGAGTTAGAACTTTCTCGTTTACGGAAAGTTGGAAGTTTCTTTCGCGTGAGTAGATAAACTCGTCCTGTAGACAAATTTGTTTACGGAGAGTGCTCTCTTGTATCAAAAGCTAGGTGCATTAGGGCCGAAATTGGATAATGCCGAAGTTTAGATCAACCCACGATCGAGTATAAATCGAGAGATTGTTTAATTGTCACAGCACACAATCAAAATGCTAAACATACAATTTATTTCTACTCTTTGCGTTTTTATATTACACAGATTTTGTTTTCTTTATTGAAAATAAATGGAATGCTCGATTCGCGCTGGAAACACCTGCGTGCGTATTCAAAATTATGTATTGAAGCTTTAAAGCTTTTGGAGCGAATATTTCACGTTTCGCATTATTAAACACATATTTCGCAACGGATCTTTTCGTTGGCAGAATTGACAGACATATAGCGATACTATCGCAAAGTACAATGATTTTTCTAATCTTCACACACTACACTAAAACTTCCCCTATAAGCGAGCGATATCATTTAATATTAAGTAATATTCTAGGTGTAATCTTGTATTGCCGTATATAAACAAATTCGTTGTATTACACAGGACCACAAAAAAAATCAACTGGGAGCAGAGTAGGTGTTCCTTATAGATTTTGGCCATTTTGGATCACTGAATCCGAATTCGTTAACCGTTTTGTTCTATCACGTCTAGTTTTTTAGATAATTGTTAACAATAGCGTATAATTATTTATTGTAATGTATACATTTAAAAAATATTCGGAGAACATTTTAATAATATTACAGAATATTATAATGATATTCTAGGAATATTATATGAAAGTTAATTTGTTGACCAGAATAATATTCTAAGAACTTTTTCATAATATTCCACTGATATTAAAATAATATACCAAGGATATTATGTGAAGCGGACATATAACATCAACAGAATAATCCGATGATATTAAAAAATATTTTATAATATTCTCGGAATATTATAATTATATTGTTTTAATTTTTAATAATATTAATACAATATTCTCTAGGAATATTGTGTGCTTATAGGGTCTTTACAAATGAGACTTAATCTATCTGAATTGTTTAAATATCGAACGAAGAACATGTACAATATATATTCTCAAATATAATAAATAAACCGTAATCTATATCACGTTGAATAATATAATTTGTCTGATCTGTAGTGCCGTAGCCAGGCGCTTCGTCGGAATTAATTTTATTAATCCTAAAAACGCGAAATGTGCGCGTTCCCGGAGGGAGAATCCTCCGGAAGATATTACAATAGGGAGAATCCCCTCGTCACGAATGGTATTAAATTAAAATCAGAAAAGAGCAAAGAGAGGAAAGTATATTTATATGAAAGAAATCGATTTGCAGGGAAGAGCCGAGCTACTGTTCTTCAATAGTTGGAAGTAAACGTGAAGTTGAAGCAATATGCACTGTTGGATCCCCAGGAAGATCTTTCTCCATATATTGTTCTTTCTATTTTTGAGAATTGACAGATCACGTAGTAATATGATTATTATATCTTTCCATTCTTCTTGTTGAAAGGCAGTTGGCACTCTTCGTCTCTAAATCGCTCGAAGCTCCGTACTTTTGTGCTGTTGCGTACTCTTAGCGTTAGTCCCATTAACGGAAAATATCTTCTTCCAAATGTTGGGCAACCCGACAGTTGTACTCGCGTATATTATGGGGTTGTAGCAAATGGAGGATTTCGCGAGGAGCGCTGGCAGCACCGATACGATATGAGAGGTTTGTACCTGCAATCATGTGCGAATCACCTTTCATAAGCTATAATTCTTCACAGTCTGTTGTAAGTGGGGAGAAATTAATCGAGCCATTGAGAAGCTATCGGCGTATCAGTCATTAGATTCTAACATGGCTACTCAATCACGAGGAGGTTGACCTCGTCACCTGGATAAAAAGATTTTGCTGCTTAAATATGTATGTTTTGTAATACCGTCTTCTGTTGTTTATTCATGTCACGCAGCAGTCTAGGATTAGATTACTGATTTCGAATTACAATTTGGAATAATTAACCGATAACTAATTAAAAACTAGTTTTTCGCAACAATTGTTTTTAAGATCTTTAGAATATTGAATTTCTCGTGATTGAGAATACTTACGTAGAAATATTGAGTTGCAAGTGCAAGAATGGCGTATGGTGACCAGGCGATTAGAAAAGCAAGGATCATTAAGTATACCATTTGAGTGACTTTCTTCTCCCGTCTATTTTTCCCTGGAACGAAAAAAAGAGTAACAGGAATAATACTATCAATTGAAATAAAAAATTGTTGCTTCTATTAGAAGCAATTGAAAGGGAAATTAATTTAGAAATGTCTCATGAAATAAGTAGATTGTTTTAAATCTTCCATTTTTTATGTCATCCATGCGTTATTTCATCAATTTGGAGTTAATTCTTTTTTTATTTTAGCAGAAATTCAATATCATCTTTAGGCGGAGAGAAGTTATGTTTGACTTTTGTACAGGGAAAAAAATGATGTTGCATCAACAGCATTAAGTCTAATTGAACATAATTTTGTTAATTCAATAATATTATTAATGAAACAAATACATATGCTCTTGTTTTATTAAAGCTGTTATTGAATTAACAGGATTATTTTCAATTAGATTTAATACTGTTGATACAACATCATTTTTTCTGTATACGACGTTTAAAACTGAAAAAATGTTACTCACCGATTCTTTTTCCTATTTTCTTCAAAGTCTTTATTATGCTGCAGTAACTACTGATAATTATTATAATAGGAAGGAAGAACCCAAAAATGAATAAGAAGCCAATGTAAGTACCGTTGTGCATTTCAGGATCGTGTACTTCCCAAGATACGCTGCAGGATATGTTACCTGCCTCCAGGCCGTAAGTTCCCCAATTGAAAAACGGCGGTAACGACAAGGAAAGCGCGTATATCCAAACCAAGAACGCCAATACGTAAGCATGCCTAAAAGAATCGATTTCTGAGGGTAAATATTCTATTTACGACAGCCTGCGAGAAATATTAAATATTATACGGAATTTGGTTATTGGAAGGCAGAACTTAATTTATGTTAATCAAGTCAAATTCTGATATTTCCACTTTTATCTTGTTTTGTTTATCATACCTATCATCAATTATCTCGTTGAGAAAAATAAGAAACATAAAATATAGACAAACACATATAAACAAATAATCAAATATAGGCAAACATGAAAAATAAAACATAGACAAATAAAACAAAGAAAAAGTGGAAACATGCGGTTTCTCCGCTTTAACGTTTTTCTACATGCATCAGTTTTTCTGACATGGAAGCGGAAATTTAAAGTGTTCGTGTATAAAGGCAATTTCGAATGGAAATAGGAGTATGTTTTGCTGTACAACAATACAACAACGGTTGTTTGTCATCTAATTTAAATTAATTTAATTATATTAAGAAGAGATTTAATTATGTCAATGTGCGTATTCACGTAATTGTATTAATACACAAATCAATATTAGTAACCTCATCAACTGTGTCGCAACCTTAGTTCCGATAATTATTAAAAATACTATATTGCATGTGAAAAATAAAGTAAACATTCTGGGATCTGTTTTTAATTATAAATATTTAATTAATTTTCAGTTGTCAAATTTTAATTACAAAAAGGGAATTGATTAATAATAATTTTTAATATAAAATATTAAGAAAAGAGTTTGTAGGCTTAAGAATATATTCGTCGTTAAACATTTTTTTCTAGCACACAAAAGTCTAGATACAATTTTTAAAATAATCTTATATTTTTTAACGATTTATTATTTTTAATACTAAATATTTTGGTGAATAAAATACGAGTATCTCCTGTTAAAGTTCAATTAAAATTAAACAAGTAATTAAAAAGTGCATTTTTAAATTTTAAACTTTTATTTTTTTAAATTTAATATTTTATTGTCGATTTAATATCTTGTATCTATACTTTGTTTACAACAAATATCGTGCTTATTTATTTGTCCTTATTTTGCTTCCTCATAGAGGAAGCTTTGTTTTCGTGAAAAAAATTTTTTTCTTTTTTGGCATTGATTTTGCTTCCTCATAGAGGAAGCTTTTTTTCGTATTTTAGTTCTTAATGACAATGTGTTTAGAGTGTTCTAAAACGTCGAAAATTTATATTTCTATAAAATGTCCGTGTGTGTGTATGTGTGTATGTATGTACGGATTGGATGTCCGTTGTTGCTGTAACTTCCGCAAATTTGGAGATATTGGGCTGGATTTTTTTTTAATCGATAGAGAATTATTAAAGGAAGGTTGGTATTGAATTGCGCGATGATCGGTAAAGGGGTTCTCTTTTAAGAAAATTTGAATTTTTTGAGAAATGTCCGTGATTGCTCTAACTTCCGCAAATTTGAAGATATCGGGCTGAATTTTTTTTTAAACGAAAGAGTGTCATTAAAAAAAGGTTGGTATTGAATTTGGCGATGATCGGTAAAGAGGTTCTTTTTTTATAAAGTTTTGAATTTTTTGAGAAATGTCCGTGGTTGCTCTAACTTCCGCAAATTTTGAGATATCGGGCTGAATTTTTTTTTAATCAATAGAGTATCATTAAAAGAAGGTTGGTATTGAATTTGGCGATGATCGACACGCGCAAACACACACACACACACACACACACACATTCGGGACATTTTTTAAAGGTGCAAAAAAGAGACTAAAAACTTAAAGAAGAGGAGAAAAAAGTGTGCAAATTAGAAACTTGCACATTGCTTCCTCATCATTTAGATGTTTGTATTCTATTGGATGAACCATTCTTAGTATTTATTAGTTTGGCTTCCTCGAAGCTTTTTAAGTGATAATAAAAAGCTTCCTCTACGAAAAGTTTTTACTTTGCACACTTTTTTCTCTTATAATAGATTTTTTATTTGTCAATTTGGTTTACACATAAATACATACCGTTGATTGCTACTGTGTGAATGATATTATACCATTAATTATCGTGTAAATCTTCCAGTATAGAGTTTTAACTCGTTAGTGGAACGGTTAACTTATTAGTAAAATCACGGATTTACTGTTGAAGCGGATTGAAAGTCCGCTCTTTATATGCTTGATTATACTACACTTTCTCGTGCGTAAAATAGGATTTTATCGTTAATAAAAGGAGATTATTTTTAAGCCAACGTTAATTGTGAAGGCCTGAGAAATAAATGACCTTGAAACAGTGTCAAGACGATGATATTGCATTTTTTTAAATATCAAAAGACGGTAATCCACGACGACGTCCTTGGCGGATGAATGAAAGATGTAATGTTATGATATCGGTTGGCGTTTTATCAAAGTGATTTACGCTTAATGTTGCTTAGCATGCGCGAATTGTATGCAAGTCACTTTACGGTCTGTCGTGAAGAAAATAAGATACCTATGCGGCGCGTTTCACAATGTACTACTTAATACTACTTAGTCCTAACATTCTTTTGTCATTTAAACACGTTTTGTTACTTGTGCCCGTCTTCCGTACATGGTATACAACAGGAGAAATAGGAGAGTGTGACGCAATTAAAATTCATCGCAAACCCGTGCAAATTACATCTTGAAGGTGTTAATGATCATCTCGTAGATGTGATGAGTAACATCGCTTCCCGGAGAACGTTGCGATGAAAGTGTACGATAGAAAGTCGAGAAATGCGCAAATTAATCATTTCGTCGCGTCCACTGCTTTTGTATAATCGTTACGTATCGTCGTGAAAAGGAAAAATTTATTTTTCGGAAATAAAATTTAATGAGAGCAAAAACGTTCTTTTTCGACTAATACATTTTGTTGATTATAAATTTACAGAGACTTTTTTCAGAGTGTTCTGAAGATAAATTAATTAAATAAAAATAAAAGAGAAATATATAAGTTATTTATATAGTTTTTATCCTGGAATGTGTGTATGAAAGAGAGATTGACGATTTTTTACCTTATCGATGTCTTCATCGGACATGTAATTAGTAGGAATCTCTCTACTGCCATCACAGTCAGATTACCGATACTGGCGAATCCCATAGTAGTCATAAACCACGCGTACCTGAAATTAAAGAATTGATCTGATTCTTAACTATTAAATTATTGAGTGCGTAATATGAATCGAATAATTAAGTAGAATATTCTACTTATTCGTAAATTAATCTTGGATACTTTATAATACAACTTTACCCACAGCACACGATATTGCGATATCCACTAGATATCCGAGGGATATCTCAATAACCGTAGGATCTCCATGGGATCTCCATTATGTCCAATTGGACATGTGGATCACTCTGGGATATCCTCAGGGTAATTATTTACAAAAAGACCCCATTCGC
>NJRQ01000078.1:644825-655312 GCA_003063805.1 Aphaenogaster ashmeadi
GAGGTCGCCCTTAATATTAAGTTTTACCCAAAAATAGCGAAGTCGGCGTTCAGAATTATATTAAACTTTACGAAGTAAAAGGTGCGAAAAATTCTACTAAGATTGCCCTTTCGTTTAAAATAATGAACCTTCTCAGACTTTTGCAAACTAAAAGATAGTGTACCACTGTAGGCAAAATTGTACCTATATTGACTAAAGTCTTAACAAGGTCACCAAACTGACTTAACACAAAGTATCGATTAGTTGAAAATTCTACACTAGATTTAACGCGTCGTGTATTTAAACTAAATCCGACCTATACTATACTATCTATGGCATAGCATAGGTTGGATTGCCCATGTTCTGGGGGCCTATTCCGTATCTCTTAAAGGAGCGAAAATGCGAAAAGTGAGCGAATTTACTAGGTTTTTACCAATAAAATTGCTCAAAACCTAGTGAATTCGCTCACTTTTCGCATTTTCACTCCTTTAAGAGATACGGAATAGGCCCCCAGCAAACAGAACAGATCAGTGAGCGCTCATTAATTCTTTTATATGATTGGTTCTTGCCTTTAATTTTTCACTGGATCTGAGTGTAGAAACCAATCATAATAAAGAATCACTGAGCGCTCACTGATCTGTTTTGTCTGCTGAACGTAGGCATTAACATTTGAATATCATATTCTAACCTATTTTTCTGGTTAAAAGTTTTTACCGCAAATTTTCAACAATGGATCATTATAAAGTTGTGTACATCAAACAATCACGAGAAATCGAGTCCGTGCCACATCAGTGAATCTTCATCGAATGTTCTATTTACACTCGTATCTCTACTCTTTTGGGCGGAATTTGTTACCATTCGACGTTGGGAAAGTGATAAAGAAAGCACGTCGTAATTTTAACGTTAAGACAACGTCCAAAAAACGTTAGTATTATCTTTAAATTATAAGTTAAATTTTCTAACTTTCTTGGACCGCTTACAACGTTGTGATTAGTAGAAAAGTAGTCCTTAGTCAGAAAGTTAACCGAAAAATGCTGCTTGGGTATTATTTACTGAATGTTAAATAATTTTTATATCCTTTAAAGCCTTGTGTCCACGATGCTAGAAATCGGTCCGAGATCTCGGCCGGAGAGAGAATTGACCAATCGTATTTGAACAATTCGAGCAATTGATCAATGCGATTGGTCAGTTCTCTCTTCGTCCGAGATCTCGGACCGATTTCTAGCATCGTGGACACAAGGCTTAATACACAAAATGTATTCTGTAAACTAAAGACGATATTCTTTATTTAAGAGAGATGCTAAACTGCTCAAACTGAGATAGAACAGTCGCCAGTCAAACAAAAGATCTGGATTCGAATCCCGGACTTGCTACATATCCCATATATAAAACTAGGAATTTTGTGGGAAAATATTCCGCTGGTATAGAAATAAAGTACCTGAAACATGAACTTAATCCCGAGGTTAACTGGAGATAAGCAAATCATGATATTGCGTCGTTCTTTGAAAAGCAGAAACTTCCAGAAAACAATAAATAAGCTTTAAAACGGAAGAATGCAAAGCTCTGTATGAAAGCAGTCATCGAGTAGTCGGCAAATCCCAGTTTCGATACTCGACTCTTATCCCATGTATGTCTCGGTTTTGTAACAAATTGATTGGATAATTGAAGGTTACAAGTAATTACAAAATGAATGGTAACCAATTTCGGGAGCCCATATTTCATTCTATATGTTTAAACTTTAAAACAAACTTAGTTCTCCAGAGTAGAGATTGAGCAAGAGGTTTACAATTCCTTTCCATAAAAATTACAGTTGTAACGAAACCAAAAGAAGCCATGGCTCTTCAGGAACTTGTAACACCATAGAATAGTAGCATATTCTTCACTTGCTTCGATCATTTAAATTTAAAATCATAAACCAATGCATATATTCATGTGTATTAATGTTATATTTAATATTATCGCTTACAATACAAAGAATTTTAACGGCAGTATTTATATATCGTTTTACATATCCTCGGTATCACTGTCCGAATCTTCCGCCATTGCCTGCCGTGCCTTCGTTTCAGCTTCGGTTTTTAGATCAGCCGGCACACGTTCATGCCTTCCATTAGTATGTGCACCAACCCAACTCATTTCCAATTCGAATTGTTTATCCTTTAGCTCATCGTGGACAAGATAGATAATACGAGCAGCTTCCTTAACCAATTCTTTACACGTCATCTCTGGTAACTTCAATTTTTCAATTTCCGTCTTTGCCGACTGTTTCGCTTTACCTATTCGTAATCATAAAATATAAATTTCTGTCTGTATGTTCTAATTTTTTTATCACAGATATTTTACTTACCTACTGCACAGCCATAATAGCCATATGATACTCCTGATGGGTCGATCATATACAATGCTGGACCATCTGTCTCGTAAGCACTGAGCAGGACGGAGCAACCGTACGGACGTACGGCAGAATACAAAGTATATGCGTGCATATACATGGAGACTCTTTCGTTTAAATACTTCAATGGAATACCGACTCCGTACTGTGCCTTGTAACTAGCAGCCTCTGATCTTGCGGTCTCTGCTATTTGTCTCGCATCGGATATTATACCAGAGATCGCCATACCAACATGTTGATCTATGTTAAATATCCGTTTATTAGCACCTGGTTCATAGAGCTTCGACGTTACAATCTTTTCGACAGCAAATACCACGCCATCCTTCCCTCGCAAGCCAATAACTGTCCTGCAACAGAATGTAATTGTACACATAAATAAAATATAGGCATATATATGTGTAGTTTTCCTTATTAATACTTCAATTATATATTCTACATGTCGCATCAATTTCCACTACAATGTTACCATGCGTGAGTACTACTTCGATCAAAGCTTACGCGAGAGATCACGAGGGATAAGATAAGCAAACTCACCCTCCATTTTCCACGGCTTTCTGCGCGTATTCCACTTGAAACACACGTCCGTCTGGCGAAAATTGCGAGGCGGACAGGTCGTACTGGAACGGAAAGTGAGGTTAGAATCTTGAATGTCAACCGTATTAACGGCACATTTTGCAATCGTGTACCGAGCAACGTGCGACATACTCACTCCTGTGCCTATAGAACTCATCTCTCAGAGAAATTATATAAAGTTGCGACGTTATTAGCCGAAATACGAAAAATTATTTACGCGAATTCTGTCGCGACGTGACCAGGCGAAAATCAAACAACTCAGCATCCACGGTAGTCACCGCCACCGCCACCGGCGCCACCGCGACTGTCAGGATAGGTTAGGCAGCCGCGCGCTCCCAGCGCCATCTGGTGGCAGAAGTTGCAAGCAACCGTACGATGCGCTCAGCGCAATAATACGGTGCATTTGTTTACGCATTGGCTGCCGCAGATGTATCATTTTATCCTTGTTGACCTTGTTGTTCACCGAATGTTAAACAAGGATAAAATGATACATCTGCGGCAGCCAATGCGTAAACGAATGCAATAAAAAGGAGATAAATCTGTCTTCGCCAAAATTCGTCAAGATTTTCGATACAACGGCACAAATTTTATTTGCGTACACGGCGTGGTAAGTAAGATTCCCACTCAAGGTATATCTGCAATTTCTCTTGCAGCATCGCTACATCTGTTTTCTAAAGATAAGGATTTAAGTTACAGCCGAATGAGATGTCAATTGCGAACGCAAAGCTCCGTTTATTCGCGCCGTAAAAATAGAGTTCTTCTTTCTATTTGTAATGATTCGATTTATATTCGATTTATCTAAATTGAAATTATTGGAGTTGTTTAAGAGAATATTTGAATCTCAATATATATATATATATATATATATATATATATATATATATATTATACATGCATATATATAGATAGTTCATACATTATATTTTTATTCATTAATATGCAAGCCATTTTCATGCCGGCCATATTGATTTAGTTATATTCTCTACATCGCTATGGAGAAATATTCAGATATAATTAGTAATTTGTAATTCTATTTCATTATCTCTATCGATTATACGCAATGCAGTAACGTTAATTGATAATGCAAATTAATAATGAGAGATGTACATTTGAAGCATATAACAATTGTAAAATTATGAGATTTTTGAACACGTTACTGTTCAAGAAACAATATTTTCTTTTTAATATATTTTTTAGAAATTTATGAAAGTTTTTATTATGTATTGGATGAAAAATATCTTTTTATATACTTTTATAATAATGATTAAGATGCACGAAAAATTATATGAAAACTTTTTTCGAATTTCATATTTTTTATATGAAAAAGGTTATTGAAAATAGTTGATAATTTTAAAAATAACCTTTATTTTTTCATTAATAATGATAATATTCTTGCCATTTTTCGTAAATTATTCCGTTTGCCATAATTACTGTTCCAATAATGGCAATGAAAATGAAATAATTTATGCGAAAAATTAACAATTTTAAAAGATATATTGTTTATAAAATATTATCCTGATATTCGATTTTTATAACTTAATCTAAGAAAATGAAAAAGAATTACGGAGTGTATGTGATAAATACGACATTAGTGTTTACATTATCGTTTTTCGCTTCGCAAGAAATTATTTAGATTCTCCTTTTTGCAGCTGTACTCCGGCGGACATTGTTCGATAGTGCCATATTCAATCGCCTTCCGGAATTCTGCGATTGTCTTCTCATAGTTGGACTGTGCAGGTAAGCTCCTACGGAAATGTAAATTTTACATAACAGCGTTCGGTGTTTTATTCTCGTAGCAACGTTGTAACATATGTACATTGTCTTCCATTTAATTTTCTATGGATATCTCTTCTTCAAAGTAATGTTTAACTTAAAACATATCAAATTGCAATTATTTGGTCATATTACTACACCAATTTAATTTTGATGAAAGAAAGATCACTCTCGCATTATCTAATCATACCTGGATCATAGAAATAATTAATGAAAGAAAAGGAAGTTACATTCGAATACAGATATAAATCTGAATAAACCAAGTATCATAGAACTTCTGATCTAGGAAGTTCCGAGCGTTATTATATTTATTGATAGTGCCAGTAAGCTTTGTGTTCTTGAAAAGCATAAAAGTACTTTTTCGAGTATCTTTTTTGTAGCACAGAATATTTAATTTATTCAAAGATGATCTATTTTCTTGCATTTTTTCCTTTAATATTTTATATACGTACTGTGGCATCAACTTCATTGTTTGCAAGAGCATTTCTGCCGCGCCGAGATACTCTTTCGCAACGTGTGGCTCTTCGCAAGCTGCCCTGTATAAACACGTATCACCGATTAGATATCCAAGCGCTAATGCAAGCTCGCCCTCCGTCACAATATTTTCTGAAATTGGTAGAAACGATTACAATTAAAAAATTTATGATCTTTGTGATTTTTTATTTTGCTGAATATATTCGCTGAGCTCGTTTCAACGTGCGGCGAGACATTGATATTGCATGCAATGTAGTTAATTATTAATGCAATTATCATGATACAACAAGAAGCGTGTCCGAATAAATATTAACAGTTTTATATTTCGAAATTACCATCCTCTAATTCGCGTCCTTTGTAACCGTGATGTCCTAGATAGCCAGCGCCGAACACAACCGCTTTAAGCACCAAAAGTAGCAGCAAGTTCGAGAGATTTAAATTCAGCACCTGTAACATCGCGATTATCTTTTAATTTAATTCTGGCTAGTTTAACATTTAGCGTTAAATGTCCTCGTGAGATATAGCTTTATTTTAAAATAGAGAATATGCAAGTAAAATCCATTTTAAGTCAATCGCAGAATATGCGAATGATAAATTTTAACCTGTGTGAAGTTAGCCCTCCAATGTCGAAAAATTAAAACTTTTCTTTTTGCAAACGTTTGCCCACGAATACCCCGTTGGAATTTTTATTTGCCCCCCTCTAGTTCAAAAGTTATCAATTCAATTTTGGGGGGGCCAACTTCACACTGGTCCCCAATGTCAAAAAATCAAAAAATTTCTTTTTACAAACGTTTGCCCATCGTTTGCCCACGAATGCCCCGTTGAAATTTTTGTTCGCCCCCCTTCAAAAGTTATAAGCAATTCAATTTTGGGGGGGGGGGGCTAACTTCACACTGGCCCCCCAACGTCGAAAAATCAAAAATAAGAGGGGGGCTAACTTGACACAGGTTAAATTTTATTGCATATCTGTATCTCGTGAACTTTAGTTTATTAAATATTTATTTAATTAATTATCTCAAACACTATTGACTATATTATTGAAGAAACATTATTCTCCATTTGTTCTTCAGCATTCAATTGTCAGAAAATGATCATAATGCCGGAATACTTTTTGTAATAATGTATTATATAATTTTTATTACCTGACTGCTGGTCGTCGATCTTTGCACGAATTCCTTTGCGATCTCAGCCAACATAGATCCGGCATACGTCTTATCATTAATTCTTTTGTAAGGCTCTCGAATGTCGGCAGTACGAACGCCCACACCGTAGGTTACCAGTGCGACCAACACAAACACTCTCGCATTAACTATCATCTTTCTTGACGACATACGTCTAATCGACAAGACGTTTTCAATAGAAAATCATAAATCAACAAACGCTTAAATTGCGAATGTCATTTTCGATGTATTGCAGAAAAGTATAGCAGAATTTCTTTGTTCTTTCACGATATTTCAGATCTGTTATATCTTGTACTGACTGATATTTTGAATTCTCAAGATATATACTTCGCTATTCACAAGTCGAAGTACTGACGAAATATTAAACTAAACCTTTAACTCGAACGTTTAAGGTCGAAGTAACGTTGCGACCTGCATGACAGCGTACTTTTATATTGGACGCGCACGTTGCTCTCCCGGCAAAGCGTGAAGCCGCACGTTTTATCCGCGTCCATCTGCGCTTGAAGTTAGATACTGTCATCTTCTGATTTTCTCCATTGTGACGGTAGACCACGCAATCGTTAATGACACTTATTAGTCGTTCTCCAGCTCTTCGTCGTTATTCTCCGCGCGCACTTTCCTTGCAAGTTGACGGAAATAAACGGTGAAAGCACATCACTCGCTTTTACCCGAATAAAATGCCCAACGGATGGAATTAAACGATGCACTCATATGAATTCGTTCGAGCGTTTGATCAGTTCGATGATTTTTTTTGTTGCATGTTCGGATAGACATTATTGGCGCCGTTGCCCTTTGGTGTTTGCTTCTCGAAGAGAAAACCCGATACTGCTCCGTATCGGAAATGTATTTTACAGCACTCTCGCGAAACATCACCATTACCGTGAATTATCAAAGTAAAAACGTCGAAATATTTGTTAAAAATATCACTCGCGAGCTTCGATATATTTTTCCATCGCGAAATTTCAGCGACGTAGAACGATGAGCAAAATGGTGGCGAAGGAGCGATAAAGCGATCTACTCCCATGACCGTTCACGTCGAAACTGCGAATTATCGATCGAGCATTGGCGACAGTAGAATTCGTATATCAGAACTTTGTTTCGTTGAAACGGGGTCCACCGTTTTTCCGTCGTAGACAGAATAATTTGCGAACTTGTAACGTGAACTGTTGCGCGTAATCACAGGGTCTATAGACTCTTTTATCAAATATGCATCGGTGGTATGCACTTTGCGCGAGTAATTCGTCCGCGGGTCGAGTTGCTTAAATATGCATCCAGCTAGGATGAACAGTCGGGACGGAAAAACAAGTCGGCGAAAAAACGAGGGAAATGTTTTCCCTCAAGTTTCCGCTGCATACTTAATGTGAGATCCGGCTCCTGTGAAGTCTCATTAATAGTCGTCGCTGTACCCTGCTATTTTCGTTTCGTCACGTCGCGTCCCCTCGTCTCTTTTCTTTCCCATATAATGCGCCTCCTACATCTCTTATTCATCGCGGTCGTTTCTGCGCACGTGCAGAAATTGCAGAATTTGCATATTACGCCTTGGGGAAACGTTTTTTACGTGCAATGACATGCTTTAATGCAAGATAATATTGCTTTGATTGCTCGATAGATTTATGTCATACCAGAATAGAATAAAAATTCAAGTTGACTCTGCGAACCGCGAAACATAAATATAATGCAATGAGATGATATTGTATTCGTATATAACAATATACAATTGAACAAGATGATGTTAGTACATTAATAAACATGTATAAATATTATGTTTAAATTCTTTACCCATGACACTTTGCAAGAATTAAAAGTTAAAGGAGTAGTAGAACAGAGAAAAGATATTTTAGTTTATGCTGCGTATCTGCATATAATGTAATTGAAAACAATTTTTTGATATACTATTTTTTTTCCGTTTGTATACATTAAACTAATAAAATTCATAAACGATTCATAATATTCTCTGTTATATTATACTTACTCGTCTACTGCCTGTTTATCTATTATTCTCGTTCTCGGAAACATTAGAATTATATTATTACTAACAAATGCTTTTTATCGATATTGCCTATTGATTAGTAACAAAAACAATATTTCAATAAAAAATATCTAATAAAGACTTTAAAAATTTATATTTTTATAATTTTCATGCAAATCGAATCCTGTTTATAAATTATTAGTAATTAGTAATTTTTGAGCCAATAATTCTTTTTTGGCTCTTATTGTACAATGTAAAAGGTTTTCTAGATCACGTTATCACATAATCAATAATTTATTTAACAATAATTTATCAGAGCATGTATTACAATGTCTCGAAAATATATATTTTCTCTCTCTATCAGAAATGATATAATTAAACAATTAACAGACATGTTATTTGTACGGATTATTATTATTGTTTCGCTTTCACTCAAAGCTACTCATTGCGAAGATACACGACATATAAGCCATTGATCTCTTCAGAACCTAAAATCGATATCGATTTTGCATTCTTCGAATTTAAACGCTTTCGAATTAATACATAATTCTGCGATCAGTAATTATATATTTCTTTGTTAGGAAAAACTATACTGAACGTGAAAAAAACTATTTTTTCACAATATCAGAAAAGAATAGGATTCAAATTTTTTTATATAATAATATAAATTAAAGATGTGTGCGTATTTATATTTACATAAAAAAGAAAACTTATATAAATATAAAATTGAAATGATTAAATATATATGATTTGATACATAGATGTAAAATTAAATTCATCGATCCAATACATTGATCCAAAGAGGAAAAGAAGTGAAATCGCTCTGATTGTTTTATGTGATTTCATACCTCGCTATAGAGCTCTCGGTTGAAAGAACAGAACCGGCCAGCGGTGATGTATAATGGCGACCGAGCTCGACACATGATGATCATTAGCGATCTCGCTTCGCTCGCTGACAAGTTGTACCAACTGCAGTCATATGCCGCGTATGCTATTTTCGTGCTCTGGAATGTCAGATTCAAAGGATTCCAAGGGAAACATGAGTCGTAGAACCGTGGCTAACGGCAAAATGAGGATATGGTCACACTAAATATGAAACCGCAATCAGAAGCCCTATGCATGAATCCGAAAATCTCGTATATTAATTTTCCTTATAGTAAAGCAATTTGTCTCCTTCCACATTAGACATTAACATTTTATGTATGCGTCCTTTTTAACACATATTATAAGTTAAAAGCCTGAAAGATCTCTCGAATTTATTGGACATGCATGTTTTTTAATTTTCCGATTTACATTACGCGCATAAATTGAAATTTATTAGAATAATAAATACAAGTTTTATGAGATCCTAGAGTAATACCGCAAAAATAATGCATATTTGAATAATTAATTGGGGTACCAACTAAACAATTATAAAATACTTCCATGAGACTGATTGATTTACTATCTTTCTAAATAAGTGATTTTTCATATGTTTAAAAAAGAAATGAGGATATTAACTAATTACTACACAAAAGAAAAAACAAAACTAATTATTACACAAAAAAAGAAACAAAAATGTTGTAAGAAAGAAAAACGCGTATTTCGGTTTCGCCTATTAACATTCAAGGCGTCATGCGGATTGCCTTAATACGAAAGCGTGTACCATAGTTAATGACTACACTATTTTGAAGTATAATTATCGTCGCAACAAAGCAAATAGGATCGCTTTCTAGGATAGTATTTAGCACTAAAGAATTCTAATGTCTAATTCGTCTATTGAACTAACAACATATTTCATTGATCGATTGAGATGACAATATTTTTGCCGATACAAAATAGATCTCATATTTTGTCATATGATTCTTGGAAATATGATTTAAAATTTTAAAATATACGTGATTTCGGCAATGTGATATCGATATATCCACAAATATCAGGAATTACGTCAGTAAATTAATCAATAGATTATCAGTATACATTTGTCTGAAAATTTAATCTTGTTCTTGGAAATATGATCCATGATTCGCGTAATTTCGGAAATGTGGTATCAATATATCAGAATTTACATCGTTACGTCAATAAATTAATCAATAAGTTACCAGTGCTCATATTTGTCTGAAAATTTAAACTTGTTCTTGGACATATGATCCAAGATTACGTAATTTCG
>NJRQ01000078.1:656252-698880 GCA_003063805.1 Aphaenogaster ashmeadi
TCAATAAATTAATCAATAAGTTATCAATGTTTATATTTATCTAAAAATTTAATCTTGTTCTTGGAAATATGATCCAAGATATATAGGGTGCATTCGTTTACGCATTGGCTGCCGCAGATGTATCATTTTATCCTTGTTGTTCACCGAATGTTAAACAAGGATAAAATGATACATCTGCGGCAGCCAATGCGTAAACGAATGCACCTATATAGTTTCGGCAATGGTATCGTGGTATCAATATATCAAAATATCGGGATTTACATTAATAAATCAATCAATAAGTTATCAATATTTATCATATTACCTCGACAAGTAGTTTCTCGCCAATGTAACAGTACAGGTACAATTGTATCAATATGTAAGTCGAGTAGATGAACAAGAAGACGAATTTAATGATGACTAGTTCGTCCATTTCGCCCATTATTGACTAGAAAACAATGAGGAATCGTAGCGACAGCCCGATTTATCTCTTTCTTCTTCTTTTTTTATCTCAACGGGATTACATTTCTCCTTTCTTTGTGGCTCACCATAAACGCCTGCAGACATTGGAAACAGACTTGAAACGAGCATCCCAGCATCTGTATCAGAAGCATCATGTTGAAAGAGTTTTCGATCGTTTCTGCAAAACTTATGAAAAATGCCACTGTCAAGACAAGCTCTCTTAAAATGAAATTTTATCTGTAAATCATTTATTTTTGCTTTCAACGATTTATGTTTTGTAGCATCTCTTCAAATAACTTAACATTATCACGCACTTGCTTAAGCGAAATATCAGAAATAGGAGAATAATTATAGTCGAAAATTTCAAGTGATCCATTGTGGTATCACGCGATAGTCTCTTACTTTTATCCTTCCGTTATTCTTTTATGTATCTTGTTGCTTCTCGCTTGGCCGATCTCACCTGTTGAGATATTCGTGCTTCCTCACGATATTTCTCAGCTTCGTCTGGAACTCCGCCTTCGTGTAAGCGCGTAGATCTGTCAGTTCGTGACGTAGATTCGAAAGCTGGCCACATACATGGAGGACTATGGTGGCAATGAAAGTGTCCACCACCGTATAGGTATTTGCCGCATACGTAATGCCCATGAATTGACCGAATAAAGTCAACTCGTAAAAAGGGCTGCTGGTCGCGTTGTAAGGGAAGTACGCAAGGAGCAAGAACTGACGACCGCTTTGTCGGATTACCACGTATCGAAACACAAAAAAGACCATTATCACCATTTGAACGAGCACGGTGCTTCTTATCGACAGGTTCCTAGTAAGGTTCGCTATGCCCAACATTGTCCTGCGGTCTCGTTTATCCATAGTTGCACTCCAATCCCTCATCATGTACGACATAAGCGTCTTCAGGGCTTTTACAGAATGTTGAAGAGATTTAAAATGCCAATCTTACGTATCATAAAACTAATTCCGCTATGCCATCTTGACACAAATTTTCTATTTCAATAATTATTATTCGTAAAATTAATGATTAAATTACTTTAGAGCCGAAGGTGCACAAAATACGCTCTAAATAAAAGTATGGAGCATATTTAACAAGTTACAATAATTTAAACGAATCAGTACTCGCGAATTATATTAGAATGAGTACATTTTACAAGTATAAAATATTTCAGTGATTATATTTTAATATTTATTGCGAAAATGGAAATAAAGGGAATTACAACTATTTGTAAGCTGAAAAAATACTGATTAGTTCGTCTTGTCAGAAAATTTATAAAAATCTCCATTTTGCGATTTAAGCTGTTCATGGTCTGAGACATTGAACTATGCGCATTACATTGATAAAGAATTGAAACTAATATTTTTGTCATATGAAAATTTATATATTTACGTCCACCAGTAGACCAAAATATAATAGTCTTCAACAGCGAGATCGAAATCGTTATGTTTCCCATGGACAAATTTTCTACCACCAAGTCAAAGTCGCCTAAGATGAACGGCAAATTGGCCGATTGCGGTGCACAGCAGAAGCAGAGCATCGTTAGAACGGGGACTATCACTTTGTAACTCGAAGCTTGACTGAAACTTCTATTTTCTGGCCAAATTCCAATAAACTTCATCATGTAACGATTCCATCCTAACGCGTACTCTACCTTTGTAGACAAAGATAAAGTGTTAGCGAGAGTGAATTTTTTTCCCTTTTCGCAATTTTGTGACATTTCATAACGCTTTTTTCGTCACATTTTGATTATGCGTTATCGTCAGAAAGACAAAAGCTATATTGACGTATTAGAAATAAAGTAATTCTCGTATTAAATAAAACAAAACTAATAAAGACGACAAGTAACTTAATAAATAATTTTCTTCGAGAACTTAGGCGTTATCCCACGACCGAGTAAACTTTAGTAATCTAAAAAAGCTACTAGACAACACTGATATTTTTATTCATTTGACGAAATTCTTAAGTATTAAATATTTTATAAAAAGAATTACGAAGTATTTAGATTCAAAGAACTTAGACAAATCTAAACCGACCCCGATTGACATCCCTTGAGGTTTACACGACAACGACGTCAAGCTAACTGAAAAGACCCCATCTTTTGAAAGCGCATGCAAGTCTTGACGACGCATGCTCTTTGAGAATGTTATACGTATGTACTATAGGAAGCAAGCTATGTACGATAATATAATTATCGATATATGTATAATTATATCTCATTTATTATCAAATCGGGAAACTTGAAACATTACTTTAATATTTTAAACATTTTTTCAACATAATTCCTCCAACATACAAAAGTTTTCTTATTTTAGCTGCGTGTAAGTAAATATAACATCAATAAAAATAAATAATTATATATTTTTCACTTTTGCATCACATTTGGGCAAATAAATTTTAGAAAGTCATATTTTATGTTTTTAAAAAGCATTCGCATTGTTAATTTGAAAAGTTGTTTTGGAACCCGTTTAAATTTTTGAGCTGTATACAGTGATTAATTTATATTTTTCGCGATCATTTAAAATAATAATTATAAATTTAAATAAAATAATATTAATTAATATCGAAAACAAGCTACTCACTTGCAATGCAAAGGTTCCCTCTGTCGAAGAAGTTTGCAAACGAATGGTGATGAAAAACATATAAGGCTCTCATGGTCACTGAATTTATTCTTCAACTATCGATTGATGTTAAAAATAACATTAAATATGTTTTCAACTACTCATACTATTATTGTTGCATAAATTATTATAAATATAAAAAATGTAAATGGTATATTTTAGATGCTAGAAATATTTTTACGAAGATCTATTTTCTTTTTATTTGAAGAAATAATATTTGTTAAATAAAAATATTGCATAATAATTTAAGAAATATATTTTTGGTCTTATCTGCAATTTATACGTTCTTTCTCCTCATTGATTATTCGGGTGCTAATAGTACCGATATACATATAATCGGCAAACGTTTTAAAATCTGAAAAAGAAATTTAATGCCCATGGGCTAATCAAATTATACGATTTGGTAATTGGAATTCTTCTTGCGTGTCATACAAGAAGGTGGCTAGATGTAGACGACTCTCTAAACCACCTTCCGATGATTTAAAACAAAATAAAGACTATCAGATGCATGAATATAGAAGATATAAATATGGAAGACACAATGAATATCAGGTGGCTCAATTTGGCAACAATTCCTTTTTTAATATCGTTTACTTCTCCACTTTCGTCGTCTAATATTTGAATTATTAAATTATCAAAGTTTCGAATGCGCTTTTATACGTTAATTATTTTGTAATATATTTTATAAAGGAAATTTATTAGCGCGTGAAAACGTTGTGGTAATTAATTTCGTTAATTAAAATGTTAAACGTTAATTAAAATGTTAACAACGCATCACTGTTTGATAATGATTAATAGCTTTTTGAAATTATCTTACGATTCGTTTAAACCTTATTTTAAAATGTAAAAAGATTCTGTCGATTTTTTTGAACACACAAAATCTCAGGTAGCAAGCTGACGTTATTTGTCGTCATTTTGACGACATTAGACGTCATTTTAACGAAAAATGACGTCACAATTACGACAAATAACGTCAGCTTGCTACCTGGAATATGATAAAGACAATTTGTTACATATGAAAAATGGAAGCTAAACGTTATATTCTTAGTGTCACAAATTAGTTTTGTATTAGTTAACAGCTACATAATAATCGTTATCATAATTATAGAAAATTTGAGCTATTATCAATTATTCTTTTCGATCGGTTACAGTGACTAATACTGACAGATAACCTAGTGAAGTTCTCACGATCTGAAATAAAATAATAACATTTGACAGAGTAAAGTTCAACACACATACATACACATAAAGTATGCATATGTAATTGCATATCAATCGCGATATCTCCTTGATATTAAATATTACAGATTAAGCAACTTACCTTGCATTATTATTTTTACCTTACTGAACAACTGTAAAGAAAATGTGCTGAATTTCCCAACAGTTAAGCTAAGAGGCGTTGTCGATCTCTGCATGATACATAAAAGACTTCTCGCTTCCTTCCCTGATACATTAAACCAATTCGACTCATACGCAGAGAATCCTATCTCAGTACTCTTAAATGTTGTTAATTAATTTTTAATACAATGTGTATGTCTAGATTCGTATAATAATTTTAATATGCGATTATTTTCTAATAGTGAATATATTTTCTTTTCAATTTACTAATTGATAAAAAAGTGTAACAAATTATTATTTTAGGTTGTTATATTTTAATTAATTTATAAAAAATCAAGGTTAATTGAAATAAATTTAAATTATTATATTTAATATTTTTAATGAATTCCTCATTCTACCATTACAAAGAAATGCGAAAATATAATATGTAAATTACACTATGAACGATATATTTACGATGTTTCTTACTTGAACGAGCAGCATTTCACCGACGTAACAATAAATATAAAAATGGACTAGAACAAATCCCACGAAACTGATTAGAAAAATTAATTGGAAGGTCAGCGATTCATTTTCTTCTTTCGTTATTAATATCTGAAATGTTTCTAATTTTTATATTACGCATTCTTGTATTATTAACAATTTATTGGAAAGATTTGTGTCCGTTTTAATATAAAAACGCTTTAGCGTTATATAGGGCGGTATTCATAGTCGGTTCTTATATTTAAGATCGTCTTAAGTACAATCTTAAGATGTCTTAAACCAATCACAGAGCCGTATTAGCGTCTTAAAACGTTACTTAAGACGGTCTTAAAATAAGAACCGACTATGAATACCGATCATAGTAAATTGAATAGAATGGAGATAAACGCAAAAACGATACTTAGAATGCCACTTACCCTAAAAACCTGGAACCCTTGAAAGCATAATTGAACAGTGTAAGAAAGCACCTGTATTAGAAATATCATATTGAAGGAATCCTCGATTGTTTTTACAAACCTTGACATATATATTAACATTTTTAAATTTTAACGATAATTTATGTTGAATTATGACATAATAGATATATATGAGATTTTGCAAGTCACGTTTACATAAAGAATTTCTTGTCAAATAATTTAATTTACATTTGACAAAATATTATAAGCCTTTTTTATTACCTAATGTTCTTTATTCGAGTAAAATGACGTGGCGGATGATTTTCAAGAGTTGAACTCGGAAATTTATTACGTGCGTTCTATATATATAATTTCACGTGAATAGAAAAGAAAGAGTTGAAAAATTTATTAATTGATTTGAAATGATTGAATTTGAAATTTGTTTCAACGTTTAACAATTATCTACCACAGTGACGCAACTGTCTATGCGTGAACTTGTTTTACAATTCTCTGTTCGTCAACATATAAAATAGATAAATGTATATAAAAGCGCTTGTTCTCACAAGTTATACGAACCAGTTCAAATGTTCATGTCTCTTTACGATTTGTCTCAGTTCACTCTTGAACTCCTCAGACGTTTTTACTCCGTCCGGATTGTTAGCGAGATTCTCGAGTCTCCCGCGTAAGTTTTGGAATTGGCCGCAGGCGTGAAGCACTAGCATACAGATGAAGCTATCGCTACCAGTGTAAGAAACCGTAGCGCTATAAGCCGATATGATCTGGCACACACAAATCAATTCAAAGATCGGACTTCGGGTAGTGTCGAGGGGAAAATAGGCCGTATAAGGCAAGGGACGAGCCGGGTCATTACGTGGACACCTGACGATCATCGAGATCCTTAGAACGATGTAAATGGTCAGCATGCTCTGCGTCAGTATCGTACACCAGATGGATATCTTTCTGACAAGCTTGGCATATTTCAGCATAACCGTTCTTTCTTCAGATGTTTTTGGTTTATGCCAATCCTGATAGAAGAAGTCGACCAACGTCTTCAAAGCTTTGGGCAAATTTATTGCACTTTTGGATTTTTGAATGCATTTAAGTATAACCAATTTTATTTTGCCACTAGATATTACACTGACAACTCAACATTTTGCGCGATTATGTTCATTAGAATGAAATTGCTGTATGAAACGACTATACAGAAGATAATTAAAGATATAAACAAGAGGAAAATGATTTTTCATTTTACTGCCATTATGTCGCTGCTTTATAAAAATAAAAGTTAGGTGTGTGATTGATGAGTGATTAGTATTCGTAAAAATTGGGGTTACAAAATGTTAAATTTATAAAAAAATAATTCTATTGTTCAAAAAGTTATTCTTTAAAGTGCTTTGTACCTTTTCTTTGACGCCAGATGGTGAATGCTTTCATGAAAGCATTCATAACCGGGATGTTAGCAGTCGCCAGGTTTTCAGTCATCATATCCGCGTTACCCCAAATGAATATCAGATTCGCCGATTGCGGTATACACATAAAGCCCAGCATGAAGAAACTGGCTATCATAAAACGACATCGGGAAAGCCCGCTCTTTTGCTTAGGATTTTGTATCGGATCGAGCCAGATACCGACGAGGCTCAAATTGAATCGATTCCATCCGACCGCGAAATTCAAGTCTATGCAAATCGAATTTTGCATAAAAAATTGACGAAGGAAAAAATTATTTCAATCGTTATTATTCGATATTGCAAATCTGTATACTAAAATTATATAGAAAGATAACGACGCGATTTATAAAATAATTTCGCCTACGAAATTATAATTACAAAATAAGACACATGCATGTTTTTTTAATTATTTTAAACACTCGGTAATTTGCAGCGCACTATATTTCGCAAGTTATGTGTATAGATTTTTTTAAACAGCTTTGGACTTTCTTCTCTAACATTGTAGATTTAGATATAAGTATCTCTAGATGATAATTTTGTTATCTACTAACAATTCACACGAGCGCATGAGTATCTCTATTCGCGTACCTCGATCAGCATCCATCGATACTTAACGGATGTCGACGATGAAACGACTGAAACATTGCGGTCGACTTTTCCCCATCCCTTCCCTCAGGATCACGCATGCTCCGACGCGGAAAGTGATCTACCCTCCATACAAAAGACTCTAAAGTCAAGCCAGAGAAACTTGCTACTTCGTATCGAACACCTGGCGACATTTCCGAATAGACTTATCTATCAAGAATTTATTGTAATTTGTTGACAAAATATGTATTATAGTTGCTAATGAAGTGCTAACGTGTTTGATAAACAAGAATTATTATTCAATTGCTTAATAGTGGTACGTATTAATGCAATATAGTAAAATTGATGATTCTTACTTTCTAAACATTTAATTTAAGAACTTTAAGTTCTTATGAGTAATTGCGAACGGAGGCAAGTAAATAGTTCGACTAGTAGTCTAATAATAATTCGACATACTGCGCAAAAATGTGTATTTTTCCAATTCAAAAGTGATGTTACAGGTAGTGCATATAAACCTGTTCACTTAATTATTCAAAAATTGATATCGTAGTCAGTTATATGGAATTCGTTATCATTCCTCCAGTATCATTTTCTTTAATCTCTCATTGTTAGTAACGCAGATAAATATCCCATTGACGTTTTCAGAGTCTAAGCAAAATACAAAATACAGATAAAATACAGTTCTACATAATCATGTCACACACAAACACACGTACTTAATATATAAAATTAAAAAATATATATGTAATACAAAAATGTTATATATATGTAATAAAATAAAAAAATGAAAAATAATATTCAATTTAATAATTACAAAAAGGGGTATTTTTACATGAACACACAATATAATGGCATACATACAGACAAAGCAATCTGTTTTTTTTCATAGATATATCTTACCATTCCGAACATTTGTACTGAAAAGATTCCGAATTTCCCAGCTGTCAGTCTAAGGGGAATCGTAGATCGATATACAATGAACATTAAGTCCTTTGCGTCTTTCGGCGGTAGATCATACCATTTGCATTCAAACACGCCGTACACCATCTTAGTACTCTGAAAATTACAAAATTTCGAAGAAAACAGATTTTTTTTCGTATAGAGAGTCGATCATGAATCTTTCGTGAATTTTCACTTTCCATTTTTCACTGTGAATTTCGCATAAATTAGTTTATATAAAAAGAAATTGTTATTTTTCGTATGATGCATATTTAACAATTTATTATTCGCACACGATCTAACACAAAACACGTATCGTAAGCCATTCGCTTAACTGTAATCTACCCCATAGGTATTATTTCTCTAACATAAACTCTACACGTGAAATATTTCGTGTAAACTTTTGTAATTACATCTTTTTTTGTGAATGAATGTGAATTTTTTCATGTAAACTTTTAATTATCAAGTGATTTGGTTAAAATATGAAAATTTGTATATCATTACTTTTCGAGACAAACTACAAATAAATTAGCACAACTGAACATATATAATGCGTAAGAAACATTGCTTTTAATATTTAAAAATTGGCACAGATATAACAAACAACTTATAAATATTATAATAAAAAGAGTTTACATAATATTATAATAAATATTGTTAATACTACCAATATATATATATATATATATATATATATATATATATATATATCTTGAAATTTTCTTTTTAGAATATCAAATGAATTATGAGTGTTACATAGAATTTTTCGCATTATACGTAGTTTATTATTCTTACTTCTCTTCTTCACGTTGAAAATAACCCACCATATAGCAACCATTTTAAAGGACTCACTATTTCACATAAAATTTTCATTTCTCACAAGTTTATATGAAATTTTTCACTTTTCACAAGTGCACTTTCAAGTTAAAACTTTTCATTTTACGCTAAAGGGAAAAAGATTTATAGTCGACTCTCAGGTCGCATTAATGTACGTAATTGTCTTACCTCCGATATAAGTCTTTCAGCTGCATAGCAATATGCATACATGTTTGTCAACACAAGGGCGATGTAAAATGTCAGAAAAATTATTCTAACAACAGGCACTTTTAAATTGTCTGTTATTATCTGGAAATAATTCATTTTAATTGTGGTATGTAATAAATTATACAACATAGTGTAATTGATAAATAAAACAATGCAAATCTAATGCAACATATTATATTATTACATAATGAAAAGGTATATTATTCCTTATAAAATACGTGGGAAGAAACGTATATAAATGATTCCACTTACAGTGAAAACCTGAAAAGTTATAAAACACATTTGAAAAGTAGCGACTAATACGTGCACAAATAACACTGAGCTGTAGCAGCCGTCGATCGTCTTAGCGTTCCTTGAAAATTTGTTCGTTACTCACTTCTAACGATTTTTTTTTCGAATTAATGTACAAGTCTTAAAAAAGATTGAAATGAAATTTCTATTTTGTATCTATAAAATTTTATAATTTAATTTCACTTTTTTTACCATCCATTTTACATTTTTTTTATTGTTTTTGTTTATATTTAATTTCTTGTCTCCATTTAAAAGCAGAACATATTTTCAAAAGGAAAGATTCACCAATCAAAATTTTTATATAATTAGGTACATTGTGTACACTTCTTCTTCTATGATATGAGAGGGGTATTGGACTTTATTTTTAAATTTATGTTAAAAATAATCTGTTAAAGAATCTGTCAAAGAATACTTATAGATACTTCACAGTATCAAGTAATGTGCTGGAAATTCTCTAGTGTACCTGATGAGATGATCATGTCGTATAGCAATTGTAGCTAAACCTTCCCTAAATTTCGAGGAAGATATAGATTTGTTGGCTAATTCGTTGACCAAATTGTTAAGTGTCGTCCGCAGATTTATCAGCTGCGAGCACACATGCAGCACGAGTATTGAGACAAAGCTGTCAACGGTGTAATTAGCAAGAACCGAGTATGTGCCACCGGAAAGTTGAATAAAATAGGTGATTTCGTAGGTCGGACTCTTTTGAATGTTTTCCAACCGATAAACGAGGTTTCGTTGAGGTTGGTGTATATTTTTGAAGAACCTTAGCAGATGGAAAGAAAGGTAAAATATAATCGTGCCCATCGCAGCCATGCAACATCTAAAGGATAAGCTTCTGCCACGTCTCGCAATCTTCAACATGGTTTTTCGTTCCCAGTTGCTCGTCGAAGTCATCCAATCAGTCATGACTGATGCTATCAACGGCCGAAGTGCTTTCAGATTAAACACAATGTATCAATACGAATATAAATTACAAAAAAACAAGTTTTTTTATAAGAAAAATTATCGAATGATTTCAGCATTTTGTGCTTAAATAAGAAGAATATAGCTTCGACATTTACACATATCATGGACGGTAAAAGTAAATCTATCCGATATTTATGTTGTCGCGCAAAGTGAACTTACTTTCGCCGTAGTACCAGGTAACAATCAATTTGCACGCTGCTAACATACTAAAATTCGCGGAGCAAAAATTTTCCACCATCTTAGACACGTCACCCCAAGCACGGATCACGTTCATCATTTGAGGACCGGATACGTATAGGCCCACAGTACACGTAACGATAATGAATCTTATGTTTGGCCGACGAAAGTCACTCAAAGGGATACGTGGATCGGGCCATATGCCAAATACTCGTAGCCATTGGCGACTCAGGGTAAACACGTAATTTAAATCTAATAAAATCAAATTTTAGAAATCATTGTATATCATTGTATAACGTTAACTTATAGAATACTAATTTGTTATTTTCTAACATTTTGTCCCACTTGCTAGAAGTAATCATCCTTATTAGCGAATTTAGGAGCTGCTAAATTAATAATTTTTAGTTGTATTGTAGCACTCATAAGGGATTCACTTCATTATAAATTAAAATATTTCTTATACAATTTATTATAAATTATTATAGATTATAGCTAACACTTCTCTCTCTTGTGTGCATCGGAATGAGTATTAAAGCGGTAAATAATGGAAAAATTTATATGATTCTATTAAGACAAAATTGAAAACGGTTTTAATGATTCTTCAATACCGCACTAGTTTTACATGCACAGTTATGTTATTTGAACTTTAAATCTCTCTTAACAAGATTTTTTCGTGCAAAATTTTATATTATTATCACAATAAAAGTTGTTTTAATTATTTTTTGATTTTCGGAAGAAATTAAAGCTTTCGATAAACCCGCTGTTACACTGCAGGGAAACAAAGAACGATTTGTGTACAACTAACCGTTTACTTTATGCACCACGTCCAATTTGACTCAAAAATACTGCAAATCTATTCGCCGAAAACGAATGTTTTTTGCTAACATACAAAGTTTTATTCCCATCCTCGCAAACTTTCATGAAATACAAAGTTGTATGTGAATCTATAGACTCATTGCACAAAACTATGATCCTTTTTTGCAATTTTATGCAACAAATTATTAAAAGCGGACCTTTTTTTTTATTTAATAAACAATTATTAGTTTCGAAAATGTTATTCTATATTTGTCATGCTTTCTCCTTTATTCAATAAATACGTTTAAATAATATATTACATATAATATGACAAAGACAAGTTACTTCAAAAGAAGAAATATCTTTGTGTAATATTAATAAAATAAAAATAAAGCAGCATAACTCTAGAATAAAATTAGGAAAATATTGAAAATCAAAAAATGGTTATCGATGTACATGATAATATTCTACATAAAGCAAGTTATTTGGTACAATAAGCTTTTAATTAACTTGTTACCAATAGTAATTTAGTAATAATTAACCTTTTCAAAGATTTATAGAATTCAAACCGGAATGAAAAGTTTTTATTAATACACGTATGATCCAAAATTTTATTCTTATACGTTGTACTGTATCATACGACTATTTTGTAGAATGTGATTATATTTTTAATAGAATATCGCGGTGCACACATTTTTATTCTATTTTTTTCGAATTATATTCTACCTTCGTTGACATTCATTGATGTTCACGGCGCAAAAATTATTGTTTGACTGAATCGCTCTTCGCGATTATACCAAACCATTGTGATTTTGCGCTTGCTCAGTATACAAAGGATTCAACCGCTACCATCTGTGAGTATCTTTATAAACCCTTTTGTATAACAATCGATAGTAACACGAGCAACATATAATTATCATACTACTAATAATAGTCGAATTTTATAAATGTTATTTTTTTCAATATATCTTTTTCTTAATTAAAAAAATTTTACTTATAACACTGCAGAAGGATATAAATAAATATCTTATTTTGTTGCGCAAAAACGTGTATTTGTCTAGCAAAAATTATATCACAGGTAATATACAGGGTGTCTCGTGACTCAACTGCAATACTTTAGGTACGTGTTGGGAAGGTCATTTTAGGTCGAAATTGTCTTATGAACATATATAACCGAAACTCGATCGTTACCAAGTTACGGATGTTTTAATCTTTTATGATTAGCTTTTTCAATAAATATCAAATTATTGATTGTACATTTAATTTATTAACAGACATGGATTATTTAGTAATAATAATTACAAATGATTTTCAAAATGTCCTCCTCCAGCTTCTATACACATTCTAGCTCTTCTTAAAATTGAGGAAGTAGCTCTCCCGAGAGTACGATGGTCGTCTCTCTAGTACGATCTCTAGTACGCGATATTTGTGCATAAACTAGACTTTTCATGTGGCCCCACAGATAATAATCAAGGGGGTTCAGATCAGGTGATCTCGGTGGCCAAGAAACTGGACCTCCTCTTCCAATCCAATGGTTCTGAAAACACTTAAACAAGCAGTGTCGAGAGCAGCGTTAAATAAGTAACTGACAAATCTGACAACAATAGTGAAACAAGCCTGCTTGTTTACGCACGATGAATGTGACCGGGTATGCGTATTATGAGAATTTGAGATGCCATCAAAACAAAATTCTCTTTCACTAATGTCATTAAAAGAAAACCGGCAATCTTAGCGCGATCTGGTAAATCTGTTCATTTTATCTTCAATTTTAAGAAGAGCCAGAATGTGTACAGAAGCTGGAGGACATTTTGAAAATCATTTGTAATTATTATCACTAAATAAGCCATGTCTGTTAATAAAATAAATTTACAATCATTAATTTGATATTTATTGAAAAAGCTAATCATAAAAGATTAAAACATCCGTAACTTGATAACGATCGAGTTTTGGGTATATGTTCGTAAGACAATTTCGACCTAAAATGACCTTCCCAACACGTTCCTAAAGTATTGCAGTTGAGTCACGGAACACCTTGTATATCTAACCTGTTAACACAGTTTAAAATAAAAATAAATAGTAATCAAGTATGTGCAATTAATTTAATATTATTCTAGCTTTATTCTCTCTAAATCCATCAATGTCAGCAATGCAGACAGATATCCTATTGATGTTTACACCATCTATATAAAATAAAATTCATGAATAAATTTCGGTTTTGTTTTTATGGGTGATAATGATGATACTATTCTAATATACAATATATAATACATAAAAAATAAAACATCATATTCATCATATAGGCTAAAAACTAGATATTTTTGTGTTGCGTGGAAAACAAAATGTTTTTTCCTTACAATTAAACATCTTACTATTTCGGACATTTTTAACGAAAAAATTCCGAATTTTTCAGCCAATAATCTAAACAGAATTATAGATTGATATACAAAAAATATTAAATCCTTTGCGTCTTTAGATGATATATCGTACTGATTGCATTTATATATACCGTATGCCATACTGATGTTCTGAAAATTACATTTTTGTTTTGCACAGACAAATAGTATTTAATATACATAATTATTTTTGTTAAAAGTTTACAGCTGAATAACAATAAATGTACAAGTGCATAACGATGTAAAAGGAGAGGAAAACCATTTTGATAATAGACACATCTAATGATTTATTACCTGTGTGAAGTTAGCCTCCCCCCCCAAATTGAATTGCTTATAATTTTTTAACTATAGAGGGAGGCAAACAAAAATTCCAATGGCGCATTTGTGGGCAAACGATGGGCAAACATTTGCAAAAAGAAATTTTTTGATGTTTCAACATTGGGGGGCCAGTGTGAAGTTGGCCCCCCAAAATTGAATTGCTTATAACTTTAGAACTAGAGGGGGGCAAACAAAAATTCCAACGGCGCATTCGTGGGCAAACAATGGGCAAACGTTTGCAAAAAAAAATTTTTGATTTTTTGACATTGGGACGCTAACTTTACACAGGTTGATTTATTGTTATTTGAAAATAATATACATATATCTTTTTAAGACCAATAGTTGTTTGTAATGGTCCACTGTATCGTAAAATTTTAATTCTATACATTTTAATGCAATGACGAAAAGACATACGTTACTAAATTCAGAAATTAAAACATTTACTATATATTTATTTTTTCTGTTGCATGAAGCATAAATCATGCAGAAAATAAAACAAATTGTCTCACTTACCGTAAAAATTTGAAAGATTACAGCTAAAAAACACAGCTAAAATGCAGCTATGTGTATAGCTATACACACATAGTATAGTAATACTGCGCTAAAGCAGTCGTCGACTATTTTCGTGTTTCTTGAAAATTCATACATTTCTTATGCCACTCAAAAACACTGCCGCTCAAAAATACTTTGGTTCAATATAGATTGAGAAAGCAAATTAGTAAAAAGTATTATATAAAACGTTCTCGCACAAACTTTTGTGGAATACGAAGTACTAAACTTTTATGAAAAATGTATATATGGCTTGCAAAAAGTTATGATTTTTGGGAAAAATTATTAAAAGTGAATTATTTAAAAGAGAACAAAATGTTAAATAACAAACAAAATAATACGTTATTAATTAATATTTAATACAATGATACATCTTAGCGTAAATTCGCATAAATTATTGATGTAAATTCTAATTATCATGAACTATCGTGTTTGATAAGTAAGAATTATTATTTAATTACTTAATAGAAGTACGTATTTTTGCAATATAATAAAACTGATAATTTTTATTCTCTCAACATTTAATTTAAGAACTTTAAATTCTTATGAGTAATTGCGAACGGAGACAAGTAAATAGTTCGAATAATATTCTTGATGCGCAGAAATGTGTATTTTTTAGTTAAAAAATGATATTACAAGCAGTGCATATAAACCTGCATATTTATTTTATTATTCAAAAACTGATGTAGTCAGCTATATGAAATCCAGTTGTTGTCATCTCTCATCTTTTCTAATCTCTTATTGTTAGTAATGCAGATAAGTATCCCATTGCCGTTTTGATAGTCTAAACAGAGTACAAAATATAGATAAAATATAATTTTATATAATCATGATAAATGCAACAAACATATGTAATATATAAAGCATATGTTCAATAAAAAAAAATATATATATAATGCAAAAAATGTAATATATATTTAACAAAGTAAAGAAATAAGAAACGATATCCAACTTAATAATTACAAAAAGGGATATTTTTACACAAACACACAATATAGTTGCGTACAGACAAGCAATAGGTATATTTTTTTTATAGATATATCTTACTGTTCCGAACATCTCTATTGAAAAGATTCCGAATTTCCCAGCGGTTAGTTTAAGGGGTACCGTAGATCGATATACAATGAACATTAAGTCCTTTGCGTCTTTCGCCGGTAGATCATACCATTTGCATTCGAACACGCCGTACGCCATCTTAGTGCTCTGAAAATTACGTTTTCTTTTACTCAAGTTGCGTTAATGTATGTAATTGTTTTACCTCCGCTATAAGTCTTTCAGCTGCGTAGCAATATGCATATAAGTGTGTCAACATAACAGTGATGTAAAACGAAAGAAAAATCATTCTGATAATAGGCACTTTTAAATTATCTGTTATTATCTGAAAATAATATAATTCAATAGTTGCATGCGATAAAATAATACATAAATCGAACACAATATGTTGTGCTATTATATATTAAAAAAGTATTATTAATCAACTTAATAATATACATTTCATTCTTTCGTTTTATAAAATACGCGGCAAGAAACGTACATAAATGATTCCACATACCGTGAAAATCTGGAAAGTTATAGAACACATCTGAAAAGTAACGAGTAACACGTTCATAAATAACACTGAGCTGTAGCAGCCGTCGATCATCTTTGCGTTCCTTGAAAATGTGTACATTATTTACTTATTTATATTAACGACTTATTATTTGAATCTCAATGTACAAATCTTAAACAAGCTTTAACTTGGAATTTTCATCTTGAATCTATAAGAGTTTATGATTCAATTTCATATTTTTTATCATACATTTCGTATTTAAGTTTAATGATTTGAAATTTTTTGCCGTCGCTTAAAAGTAAGAGACACGTTTTATAAAATAGTTTAACCAACAAATAATTTTATATAATTACATTGTGAATATTTTTTTTATATAATATGAGAGGCCTGTTAGATTTTAATTTTAAAATTTATCTTAAAAAAATCTGTTATCAAAAGAATGCTTATAAATATTTTATAGTATAAGAGTAATGCACCGAAAATTCTCCGCGCGTACCTGATAAGATCCTCGTGTCGTACAACGATTGCAGCTAAGCCTTCTCTAAATTTCAAGGTAGATATAGATTTATTGGCTAATTCGTTGACCAGATTGTTAAGTGTCGTTCGCAGATTTATTAACTGCGCGCACACATGCAGCACGATTATCGAGACAAAGCTGTCGATAGTGTAGTTAGCGAGGACCGTGTATCCGCCGCCGAAAAGTTGAATAAAATATGTGATTTCATAGAACGGACTCTTTTGAATATTTTCCACCGGATAGGCGAGGCTCCGATGAGGCAGGTGTACATTTTTAGAGAACTTCAGCAGATAAAAATAAAGTGAAAATATAATCAAGCCCGTCGCGAACGCGCAACATCTAAAGGATATGTTTCTGCCACGCCTCGCGATCTTCAGCATGGTATCTCGTTCCCAATTGCTCGTCGAAATCGTCCAATCAGTCATGATCGATACTACCAGCGGTTGAAGTTCTTCCAGATTGAACACAATGTATCAATAAAAATATAAATTATCAAAGCAAGCAAGTTTCTATACATATAAAAAGGTTGTCGAATAAGTTAGGCATTTTGTGCTCAAATAGGGGAGATATAATTTTGACATTTCGTATCAGGAATGGTAAAAATAAATCCATTTGACATTTATGTATATTGTCGCGAAAAGTGAACTTACTTTTGCTGTGATACCAGGTAACGAGCAATTTGCATGCTGCCAACAAGCTGTAATTCGCGGCGGCAAAAGTTTCCATCATGCGAGTCACGTTACCCCAAGCACGGATCACATTTATCATTTGCGGCACGGATACGTACAAGCTTATAGTACACGTAATGATAATGAATCTTAAGTTCGGCCAACGAAAGTCACTTAAAGGGATATGTGGATCAGGCCATATACCAAATATCCGTAGCCAATGGCCAGTCAGAGTAAACATGTAATTCAAATCTATAATATAAAATTTTTAAAGGAATATTATTCTTTTAATTTAGAACAGATATTAATGTGTTACATTATTCCTAACATTTCTCTCTCTCACTTGCTAGAGATAATCATTTGAATTTAGGAGCTTAATTTAGGAGCTTTAGCTACTTAATTTTTAGTTGTATTGTAGTGCTCATATGGGATTCACTTATAATATTTTTTGTACAATTTATTATAGATCACTATAGATTATATAATAGCTAACACTTCTCTTATGTATCAGAATAATAAAACGGTAAATAATGGACAAAGTAAATAAAAAATATTTATATGACTCTATTAAAATAAAATTAAAAATGTTTTTAGTGAATCTTCAATATCGCACTATTTTTATATACATATGTTGTTTAAGCTTCAAATTTGTTTTCACAAGATCTTTTTGTGCAAAATATTGTCACAATAAGAAATAGCTGCTTTAATTATCCTGCTGTTTTCGAGGAGTTTTCAAAGCTTTCGATAAACTGTCTGTACTAGAGGGAAACAAAGAACGATTTATGCAGAACTAATTGTTTACTTTTTGTACCATGTCCAACTTCGCCACTCAAAAACACACTTCGAATGTATACGTTGAAAACGAATATTTTTTGCTAGTGCACAAAGTTTTACTCCCATTCTCGCAAGCGTTCGTGGAATAAAGTTCTAAACTTCTGAGGGGTCTATAGACTCCTTGCAAAAAACTATGATATATATAGACTCCTTGCAAAAAACTATGATTCTTTTCTGTGAATTTTTGCAACAAATTATTAAAAAAAAAGCATACTTACTTTTTCTTTCATTTAATAAACAATTATGAAAATATTATTATATATCGCGTCTGCTTCCTTACTTAATATAAATACGTTTCATAAATAATATATTAAATGATAAACAAAGTGTAGATACTTCAAAAGAAGAAATATTTTCGTAATATTAATAAAAATAAAAATAAAATAAGATGTAAAATAAAATAGTATGACTAAAATGAAATTAGGAAATTATTAAAAACTAAGCATAATTATCAATGTACATTAATGTACAATAATATTTTACATAAAGCCAATTATTTAATAATATAAACTTTTCATTAACTTGTTAATAATAATTAATCTTTTCGGACGTTTTATAGAATTCAAACTGAAATGGGGAAAGTTTTCATTAACGCTTGTGTGATCAAAAACTTGATTTTTATATGCTACACTACATCATACAACTATTTTGTACAATGTGATTATATTTTTAATAGGATATCATGGTTTTGATATTTTTTTGAAGATATATTCTACCTTCGTTGGCATTCATTGATGTTCACAGTGCAAAAATTATTGTTTGACTGAACTGCTCTTCGCGATTATACCAAACCATTGTGATTTTGCGCTTGCTCAGTATACAAAGGATTCAACCGCTACCATCTGTGAGTACTTTTATAAACCCTTTTGCATAATAATCGATAGTAACATGAGTAGCATATACTTATTATGTTACTGATAATCGAATAATATATATATTTTTCGTTTTAATGCAATATCGTAATTAAAAAATTAGGTTAATATTGTCAGAAGGTGATAAATAAGTAATTTGTTTTATTTCGCAAAAACGTGTATTTATTCTGCAAAAATTACATTACAGGTAATATAATTAATTACAGGTAATTAATCTAACCTGTTAACACAGTATAAAGTAGATAGAAAATAAATAGTAATTAAGTATGCGCAATTAATTTAGTATTATGTAGTTATTATTTAGTATTAGTTTTAGTATTAGTTATTATTTAGTATTAATTTAGCATTATTCTCTCTAATCCATCAATGTCAGCAATGCAGATACATATCCCATTGACGTTTTCACCGTCTATATAAAATAAAATTCAAAAATAAATTTCAGTTTTATTTTCACGGGATAATAAAGATACTATAATGAAGATACTATTCTAATATACAATATATAATACATGAAAAATAAAACATAATATTCAACATATACACTAAAAATTAGATATTTTTGTCGCGTGGAAAACGTAGTATTTTTTCTCTTAAATATCTTACTGTTCCGAACATTTCTAAGGAAAAAACTCCGAATTTTCCAGCCGTCAGTCTAAGCGGAATTGTAGATCGATATGCAATGAACATTAAGTCCTTTGCATCTTTAGATGATATATTGTACCATTTGCATTCATACATACCGTATGCCATATTGGTGCTCTGAAAATTACATATTTTTTCACACCGAAGAGTCGCATTTGATATATATAATTATTTTACCTCTGTTAAAAGTCTTTCAGCTGCGTAACAATAAATATACAAATGCGTCAATACAACGACGACATAAAAACAGAGAAAACCCATTTTGAAAATAGGTACATCTAAATGGTTTGTTACTATCTGAAAATAATACATATTTCTTTCTAAGTTCAATAGTTGTTTATAATAATCAACCATACAATAAAGTTTTAATTCTAAGTCTTATAACGCTATAACGAAAAAAGGTATCGTTATTAAATAGTAAAACATTTAATATACATATATATTTGAGTTAGTCACATATTGGTCTATCTTCACTTATTATTGTTAAAACATTTAATATATATACAATTTTTTTTGCAAAAAGCGAAACAAATCGTTTCACTTACCGTGAAAACTTGAAAGGTTTCAAAACACAGCTGAAACGTAGCGGCTAACATGTACACAAATAACACTACGCTATAGCAGTTGTCGACTGTTTCTGCGTTCCTTGAAAGTTCATACATTTCGACTTATTATTATAATTTTAATATATAAATTTACAAAAAGATTTAATTTACTATCTTAATTTCTAAGATAAATTGATATTTCATGTATTTTTGTATTGTCTACATGTAAGTGTCTTATAATTTTAAAATTCTAATCTTTAAAATCACATTATATGTCCTTAAAAAATCTTAATCAAGAGGAACTTTTTGTTTATGAGATATCGTATATACTCTTTCTTATAGATATGAAAGAGAGATGTTGGATTTTTTATTTTAAAATATTTCATAAATAAATTGCTGTAAATGTTTAGAAATATTTCACGGTAGTAAATAATCGCTCGAAATTTTTCGACGTACCTGATGAGATGTTCATGACGCATTGTGATAGCGGCTAGGCCTTGCTTAAATTTTGGGGAGGATATAGATCCTTTGGCTAGTTCGTCGACCAGATTGTTGAGTGCTGCTCGTAGATTTATCAACTGCGCGGATATATGCAGCAAGAGCATCGAGACAAAGCTGTCGATGGTACAGTTGATGAGCGCCGAGTACACTCCGCCGGAAAGTTGAACGAAAAAGGTGATTTCGTAGTTCGGACTCTTCTGAGAGTTGTAAGGATAGGAGAAGCGATACACAAGGTTCCGTTGAGGTTGGTGCATGTTTCCGTAGAACTGCATGAGATTGAGAGATAGGTAAAACGAGACTCCGACGGTCGCGACCACGTAACATCGAAGAGATAAACTTCTGCCACGTCTCGCGACATTTAACATTGTGTTTCGTTCCTGATTGTTCTTCGAAGTAATCCAATCGGTCATGCACGATGTCATCAGCGATCGAAGCGCTTCCGGATTAAACATGACATATCATTAAGAATGGTACGCATGGGCGAAGCATAAGCCATTTTTATACGAATAAAATTGTTATACAATATTAATTTTAAAGTTAAATAACAAATCTTTTCATTTATATCTCTCATGATAAAAATATTGATACAATACTTTCGAAATGATAACTTACTTTCACCGTGATACCAAGTACCGACTAATTTGCATAGTGCCATCAAGCTAAAGTTCGCGGAGGCGATGTTTTCCACCATCCGAGCCACATTACCCCAGGTAAGAATCAGATTCGTTAATTGCGGCAGGATCACGTAAAGGCACAGGATACACGTAACGATCATAAATCTTATGTTTGGCCGACGGAAATCACTTAAAGGTATAAATGGATCGGGCCATATGCCTAATATCCGTAAACATTGGCGACTTAGCGCAAACGCGTAACTCAAACCTAACAAAAACAAATTTTATGAAGAATATTACTGCTTATTGTTAATTTAAAAGAAACACTATCTCTTTGTGTTATTTTCTAAAATTTGTTTTTCTACTGCTAGGTAAGTAATCGTTTATTTTTATTAACAAAATTAGAATCACGTAATATTTCACGGACGTTTCTTAGTTATGGATATCTGTAGGTATCGTAGCACCTACTAAAATTCACTTCATTTGTTGTTACATTATTTCTTACAATTTGTTATGGAATATTTAAGTTACAACTAATATTTCTTGCTTAGAGAAAATATCAAAAAGAGATAAATAATAGATAAAGTAAAAAAATTATATATATCATTCTACTAAAACTAAAAACTAAAAGTTTAAAATATTCTTAGTAATTCAATTTATAAATATGTTTAAAAGATCTTCTTTTGTAAAATTTTACTTTATCATTCTTAGATAACGACGAAAAATTGCTATTTTAATTTTTGTTTCCTACGAATTAAAGTTTCCGACAAACTCTGCGTTTATAACGGAGAGAAACAAAAAAGGGTTCGTGCACACATTAGCAGAATTTCAACTTATCTACCATGTCTAACTTTGGCACTCAAAAACATTTTGGGTCAATCTATACGTTGAGAAAGCTTTTGCTAGTGTAAAAAGTTTTATACCTGTTCTCTCGCAAACTTTCGTGAAACACAAAGTTCCGAACTTCTATGACAGATGTATAGACACCTTACAAAAAATTATGATACTTGCGAATTTTTGCGACAAATTGTTAAAAGCGAATTATTCCCTTTATTTAACGAGTAACCGTTAGTTGTGTAAATATTATTATATTTTTATAATATTGAACATCCTTTACACTAAAGAAATGTTTCATAAACAGCATATTATATATATAAGTAACAAACAGAATATATTATTACTTCAAGAGAAGAAATATCTTTGTTAAGAAAGTAAAAATTAGTTGTAACATAAAACAATATGACTAGTATAATTTCAAAAATATTGAAGCTAAACATTACTATCAATGTAAATAATAATATTTCACATAAAGCAAATTATTTTATAATGTAAGGTTATTCATTTGTTACTTTATAAATAATAATTTAGTTATAATTAATTTTTTGGGATATTATATAGAACTTAAGTTGAAGTGAAAAATTCTTATTAACACACGTATGATTGAAAATGTGATTTTTATACCATATTGTATTACATAACTATTTCACACGACGCGCTTATGTTTTTAGTAGAATCGCGGTGCGAATTTTTCATTATTTTTTCGAGATGTATTCTACCTTCATCGACGTGCATTGTAGTTCACGGAACGAAAATTATCGTTTAACTGAGTCGCTCTTCATGATTATACCAAATCGTCTTGATTTTGCGCTTGCTCAGTGCATGGAGGATTGAACCTACCATCTGTGAGTACTTCTGTAAACCCTTTCGGATAACAATCAATAGTAACATGAGTAGTACGTAATCACCATGTGCCGAATCAGACAAATGCAGCACTTGCTTTTCGACTATAAGCAAGTTGCTTGTCCGATGGGGTCATTCGCTTGTTAATATCGACCAATGTTTAATTTCCAGCAGTTGTTCAGAATCTCCAAATAGATGTCACTGAAGTAAGAGTGAATTAAACTCAAATACCACATGTGTATCGTAGAAAATATCATTTATTCGTTGACTTATACAGACACAATATCATACGCGTGTTGGGACAGAAATAAATATATTCTCGTGACCGTCTAGCGACGTTTCTCTTTCTGAATTAGTAATATTCGCGTGTAACATGTTTCGATCGTTTTTAATCTCTTAGCGCGTCGAAATAAATTATACTTCACGCACGACTTAATTTATATTCGGACGGAACGCGGGGATCAGAAATGAGACGATATGAAGCGACAGGCGGAAATATTCACGAAAGGACGATTAGAAAATACCACGATATGGTAAACATTCGAAAATTGCAAAATATACAACGCACTTATTGCCAAACTTACATCTTCTTTCTTACATTCTATACTTAACTATCTAAACTACGAATATGAGTGCATATTAAATAAAATCGCCTCGGTGGCAAATATGTACAGTTTTGGCTCGATGCTGACTCAACGTATTTGACAAAAACGTGTTTAATTGCAAAATCGTTGCAAACACAAATTAATGAAGTATCATAAGTAAGTCCTGAAGATCACGTTGAAGATTTTAGTTGCAATTGATCACAATCACGTGAGTCGCAAATTTCCACTAATCGAAAAGTACTTTTTATATCACGCGAATTTAATATATCCGGCAAGCCTTGGGAGGACGCATTAACCCTTTACTTATTATTGGCATTTCCAAGCATTGATATGTTTGAAAGTAACATTTAAACTAATTTCATGTTCCGTGCTTGTTTCTTCGTTGTTTCGTTAGCTGTTGGACGCAGTTGAGAAGTTCGCGCATTGTTAATAGTCATATAAGATTTTCTGTAATAGCGACGTTTTTGGTGCGAAAATATTTCTTGTTGAAAATAACTGTTCCCTAACAAGAACGTTGAGACAAAGGTAGTTATTACGCTGCGTCCGAGAAAAGAAGAGGGATTTAATTGGCTAGGTTTCCTGAATGCAAACGTAACGAAACGCTAGGAGAAGCAGAATATTTTTTTTAGTAAAACTTAATTAGAGTTAAAAGTGCCAACTTATAGGAGGAGAGTCGATGATGCAATTCGAAAACTATGGGCGTATCTAAAGGAAGACATTGCCTGGTCTCGCCTGTGGGCACAGGAAGCTGGAACAATCGTGTCTCCTGACGGCGTCCATGACCTCCTCGAAGTGACTGGATACCTGAACGGCCGCTCCAGGCTGGATTCTGTAAGTACGCGCGAACATCGAATGATTAGTACAGGATAGCGAACCATTAGAAAGTCGGAGACACACTTCGACAAATGACCGACACCGCACGCAGTTAATTACTAATTAGGTGTGCACTAGATTGCGAATCTTTTAATCTTCTCTTTAATGTTCTCCATTAACGATCGCTCGCTCCAATTAACTCGCTTTCTTTAGGGCGCATCAACTTAAGATATACAAGCTGATTTAGAGGTGTACTTGTACGCTAGGGTAAATTAGAGACTAATTAATTATTTATTAATTGTAATGCATTATAATTATATGGAGTAAAATTTAATTATACTTCCAGAATGCAAGCGCAACAAAACGTTATCCTTCAACTGAGCAGACAGAAGTAAAATTTCTTTTTAGTAAAATTTTATTTCAGTATTTACTATGTATATTTTTAATTTAATATACATATATCGATTATGTGACGAATGTATGAAATTGGGAGAAAAAGAGACTTGTTTCATAAAAGTTTTAAAATCTTAGAGACATGTATATAAACGTGAGCAGAAAGTTGGCAAAGGAAGCTATATTGTCCTTCTTTCATCGAACATTGCAATTCTCGCTATTTTTAGGAATGCGGTTTGTCCCGCAAATTCTCGTCACGTATGTGAGAACTGCTTGCTCTCGGGGATAGTATGCATTACAACATAGTACATGATATAATGCCGCTCTCTCATCGGTATATGGACGCACGCGTTTGCAATGAATCGAATTGAATAATGGCGTGTGTTTCACATGTTGTCGGTACAGGAAATGCTATATTTGTCATTAACAACCTATTCGTAGATAACGAACACGTAATATCGTCGGCGTTACTCGCGAGAACTTGAGCTCTCTTATCCCACTTTAAATTTATCTCATGCAATACACATCCGGATAATCTTTCTCAACGAAACCTCCTAAACTCCTCGAAGTTTCTCGAATTCTATGAACTACTTCTAATTTTCGAAAATAAGAGACAGGCGATACAGTCTCGATTATATGATATAAGTAAATGATATAAGTATGAATGATATAAGTAAAAAAGTGTGTGAGAAGCATTTGTATCCGTTACGAATTAATTAATTTGTAATTATGTATTAATAATTACGAGTAAATATTTCCAATACGCAGCAGTAAATTTTAAACACTGTGAATCAATTTGAAATGACACATTTCGCTTAATTACTATGACACTGATGAAACCGCATCAGAAAGCGATTCTACAGAAATTATACACGATTAGGAAAAACTGGAAAGAGAAGCGAACGCGACGCAGTAAGTAAATTATCACATCAGCTGCACGCGAGTTTTCTCTTTGTCTCTTCTTTTCTTTTGTTTTCGATAGCATGTTTGAGTTTTTCTCCCTCTTTCTCTTTCTCTCGCCGATCTTCTTTTCTATCGCACGTAGCCAACGCGATAGCGGACAGGGCGCAGTGTGCGCATACAGTGAAACTGTGCTAAGAGGTAAAAGTCGAATCAGTCAGTAGGACGTCGCCGGCGAAAGCTGGAAGAAAGTTATCTACAGCTCGGATTATAGTTCCGTCCGACTGGCTGTTATCGGCGTCTCGTTGATGCTTCGAACGCCTGATAATTCAGACCAATTAAATCGACTCATACGATTTCACGAGAACACGGCGAAAATTGTTGCGATAGTTCGTTATATTTCAAATTACCAACTACTACCAACAAATACAGTTTACGATATCGTAACATTAACAAAGCGAGCATAATCCGCAATATATGCAGTTACGCATATTACTGTATAAATGCTAACAGTGAAGAAATAAATTGTTACACGGGGTTATTACATATCTTTAATAAGAAATTATACTTTGATGTAATATTGCAATCAATCATTGTAACAATTTCGAATAAGTAGTTAAATAATTCACTATTTCAAAAATGAAAATTATATTAGCAAAAAAGGAAAAGTGAAAATAGTGTAGAAATGAAGGATTTAAATGCGAAATGTGAAAAAAACATTCTCTTATAAAATTTTAAATGAACGAATCAAAAGACAAACACAGTAACTAACAAGAGAAGATAATAATCTCTAACAGAAATGTAAAAGAAACAACCGTATTAATTTTTTATGCCATTGAAATTTTTTCAATTTTAAATGATAAACATAAGTCGTATCCATTAAATTATAATAATTACGTTCTAAATTCATTCAGCGATTTCCAAATGTAAAATAGTAAAATAAAGATGTTTCCGTCTCTTATAGATAAAAAAATGTGATAGATCGAAAGTACTCACAGTCTTAGTAACGCCGCCATCTCTTTTTCCATAAGCACCGAGGCGTCGGAACCTCTTTGGATCATCGTGTCGCAAAATATCCTCTTCGCGCAAGGCGTGTTCGTCCAATCGCCCTGTATATGAGCAACTTCCGCCACTTCCGCATTCTCCAGATTCTGCAACTCGTCCAGGAGCTCTTGATCACTTTCGACGCTTCGCTTTCGTCTCCTGTTTATTGCTTCCTTCTCGAGATTACTCCCGAGAATTTGCGATCTATCGAACACGAAGAAAACACCGTCGGCTCTCTGATTTCTTCTTTGTTGTCCATTATCTTCATTTATCGAAGCCGCGTTTCGTGAACTATCACCGGCATCTGCAATCATTTTCGCAGTGTTCTTCAATGCTTTTCGTTCCGGTGTGTCTATTCGAAGATTTTCTGATGGGATTTTTAAACTGTCTTCGACAATTAGAATAGCATTTTCACTTAAGTGTTTCTTTTTATTTTTCTTCGGAATCAGGAATTCAGTGATGTCAAAGTGATCTGAATCAGCAGGCAGATCAATCTCCACGATCTCGCTGATGGAATCGGCTCCTTTCCTCTGGAAGCGTTTATTGCGTACCAGATTTTTCATGTCGGTATCCGTCTTGAAGATATCCAGATAGTCGAGACTTCTCCTTCTACGTCCATTAGTTTCCACATAATCAGCTTCGTCCACCACCTGTTTACTTTCTCGATTCTCAATTCTCTCGGTGTTTCGCTTGTCTTCTTCCAGAACCAAGAAGACTCCATCGTTTTCCGCCGAGTCCGTGCTCTCGTTCCCCGTTTTATCGTCCTGAGGAACGTTCTGCAGAACGTACAGGGTCTGCGGCGTCGCTTCGTTCGACCTTAAACTCTCGTCCTCGATCGTTCCTAAGTACACTCCGTCTTCCAAGGCACGCTTGTGCTCCAAATCTGCGTCGTCTATGTTCGATCGTTTCAGAACGTCGACGTCGAGATACCTACCAACCGCAACGGCACCTATACCGAGCGCAGCGCCAGATGCGACGAGACCTAGAGCCGGTATCAGGATACTAGTACCTGTAGCCACCGTGCCGATCTTGTCCTGAGCCTCCTTGCCCTTGGACAGACCGAGATTCTGCGAGATCTTGTGAGTGGCCTCCACCAGAGGATCGATTACCGGCTTAGTGAACTGCGAGACTCTCTCGACCCCGGTGGAGAACTGATTTTTCAGATTTTCAGAAATCTTTACCCAGAAAGGTGGCTCGTATGGTCGTTTCAAGCCGTAGAAATGCTGATTCGGATAGTAGTTCTTTGTAGTGTAGCTGTCCACGATATTCTTATTGTTCAGCACATACTTCTTCTTGTGACGTTGTTCGGTAAACGAGTGTTGGTTCTCCGGGAAATTGTCCGGTCGGCGTTTCTCGTTCTTCAGGATTTTGGCCGGTTGCACACCCAACTCTGGATGGGCGTATTGGAGAACTGGTGCACGAGCGCCGGCCTTCAGCGCCACCGGTGCGATGGTTTGACTTTCGGGGGTGTAACGTTGAGAAATCGGGTAGCTCGTGATGCCATCCGGGTGCAACATCCTCTTGTGGACGCTCGCGCGGTAATGGTCATTACGTGGCTCATACACCTCGGCCTTTAAGGCTTCGTTCTTGTAATTCCTCGGATCCCACTCGAAATACACGTTGTGGGCTTCCTCGTCGTAGTTGCGACCATACCTAGCAGCCATACAATGAAATCAGAAAACTGTGGGAAGTATCGTTCAATACAACTAACGATTAATACAATTAATAAGTAGCTAAAATGATTATTAATAATAATTATTAAGTTATATCAGCATTTATGTTTGTATGGATATGATAAGTAATTGTAATTAGCGAGTCCTTGTTTTAAGCATTCTTAAAATTTCTCTGCCGATAATCAGGCAATATACTCGGTCAATTTTCTACAAATCGTATCTTTCTTTACCTTCGATTAACATCCTTAAAGAACTTCTCGAACTTCTGCCTCTTCTCCGCGTTATCACCGAAAGGCTCAACAGGAGGCTCCGCGGTAACCGTCAGACTGCCCTCTGGAATTATCAGCTTGTTATTGATAACCCGAGCGTTTCGCCAGGTCTGCACTTTATCGATGGGTTCGTCAGGCACTCTCGTACCATGAATTATCGGCGTACCGTCGTTATCTAGCGACATGGGCGATCTCTTCGGCGCAGTCTTCACATTGATCTCCGATCGAACAATCACTTCTGGAGGCACAGCTTTGCCATCTCGATTTTTCGACAGGTTGGCACCAATATTCGTTCTCGTGGACATTATATGAGGTATGTACATATAATGAAGCGTGCCCTCGTTCGCAACATTTTGATCGTCAAGTTCGAAGTTCCTCTGAGTTCGGTCCTGGAAGTTCCTGGCAAACAAGATACCGCTGCCGAATCCAGCCTCGTTCAACTTGTCATAGCTTCTCTCTTCGCCGGCAGGCTCCAAGTTCATCTGCAATGGTTTCCAATTTCGATATTCCTCCTCTTCCTTCGGCTCCTCCTGCTTCAAAGCCCTTCCGTCTGCACTCAATGGTGTCCAATTCCCGTAATCGATTAAACTGATAGGTTGACTTCTCTCAGATGCTGGTCTCCTATCAGTTCGATTGACGTCCGGTTTTTCACTTTTCGGTTCCGAAGATTTGGAAAACGTCGCCCTAATCTGTTCTATCTGAGCTTCCTCGAGTCTTCGAACCTCGTCCTTCCTTTTAGCTTCGTTCCTCTTATCATTGAGCATCGATTCATTCTGCGCATTTATCGAAAAATTTCTTTTACTTTCCACGGTAAAGTTCGATTCTTCTTGAGTAGGTCTCGGTGCAAGCTTCGAATCATTGATGGACGATGATTTGTCTCGTCGCTTCACGATTAAAGTGGCCACGTTGCCTTCGCTCGTTCGCACTTTCAGCTCTTCCGTCTCACCCGGAAGACTTCGAGAGACTTTCAACATCGTCCTGGTATAGCCTGGTTTGGGTAACTCGCCACAGCATGTGCCAAGTGTCAAGGCCACGAAAAACAGAAGATAGTTCATCTGAAATAAAATTGAATTATGTAATATAAAATCTATCATACAATTCTTGAAACGTTTCTGTCAAGTTGTATTTTTATTTATCTAATAGAAAATAATTGTCGCATTGAATTGATTATTCCAAATTAATAATGCTTAACGTTAACGATTACAGTAAGTTTCTCATTCAAACTTCTTTTTTCAACTAATAGTGGCCATGATGTAACATGAGTGAAATTTAAAAGAAAAACATGGTTGGGAAACATTACTTTAGACCTACGCAAAGTTGCAGAATTGTCTTGAGTTTACGGTCGACTTCGATTGTTCGATAATTTCACCGACACCACGGGGGTAACGCGACGCTTCATCAGAAGTACTGCGCGCCGTAATTCTTGCGCGAGCGTGTGCATCTGATGTTGCGTACATGCGTGATTGCGCTTCGACGATTGAAGAACAAACAACGAAGACGACCGGAATGCGAAATGAGTTTTAAAAAGGTTTTCGAAAGTCGGCCTTACGAGTCCCTAGAAACCCGCAGCTTGCCTGCGCGCTCGCATTCGAATAAATGGCACCGGCAAACATTTAGCGACATGATTTCCAAGCCGCATCCCGTGAACTCTCGTCAGCGCGTCTCGATTTATTCGTAACGGATGAATCGGCCGAGTCATCGAAGCGGCAACGCTCCAGCGGTTCGGCGACGAGAGAAATTTAATAGCCCGTCGAGATTGCCGGCATTCTTTCCCGGCATTAGAAAATAGCAATGTAGTAACCGAGCGGCGGGTTACTTTCTATTATCAAACGTGACGATTACCCCTGATTGGAATTACGCGCAGCTGACAATCCTCGCGCGATTGCGCCGTAAATTTGCTGCTGACTCACTGCGTGAATTATAAAATATCATCTCGATATGCCGAAACTAGGTGACAGAAGCGTAACGGAATGCCCGTGAAGAAATGCGAATATGTAGATCATTGAGCTGATAGCAGAAATGCCTTCACGGGGATCGACGATTGCGCCGGTATATTCGCCGGTTATTAATAAATTCATAAGTGCCATTAGTCCCGTTTCCTTGGAGAATGTCATTATTTGAAGTGCAACCTTTAGAAATCACTCAAAGTCCTCGTTAGCGAGAAAACGTCCGAACATCCGGCCGTTCACGAAGTACGTGCACTTGAAGTTCGACGTGTGCGCTACGGCGGGAGAAAAAAAATACTTTCTAATCGCACGCGTACGCGCAAAAAGCGGATAAAATGAAATAAAATCGTGAAAGGTGGCTCTGGACCGAGCGTGCTCCACCGACAAGTGAAATGGAACGACATGCTTTCCCCGTGCACGTTTTGCGCGAAACACGCGCGTGCGTTAACTCGTCTACGGCCGGCGCGTGTCGTACTATATACATATACATCAGCAGGGAGTACGCGAGACGATCCACTTTTTCCATCCCGATGACTTTCGATAGACGATTGTCAACTATTGATATCTGATATTGATACGTGTCCGAGATAGCGCTCTTTGCAATCATCCTTATTAATGTCGGTAGCAACGGATGTTCATATTAATTCGTCTCATACATTTAAGAAGTAGTATCTAATGGATTTCATTAGAATTACCAAAGCACGTGTCAAGAACAAAAATTCGATTATGTTTCCAAAATTATTAATTACGCTTAAAATAATATGGAATCTTGCGCGAACATAAGTCGAAATCCAACCGGTAATTATATTTTGTCGCAACTAAAAAACGATTTTGTCAAATTTAATAATTTTTTTTTTATTTATTAATTAACTTCAGCTACATAGCCAAGAAGTGGACTTGGTTTACAAATAATCTTAATCATTCATCCTTCCATTCATACACTACTATCCTAACTTACATCTAACTATTGCACATATTGTTACGCATTAGCCTTCTATGTTTTAATCCAACCTTCTTTTGCGCTCTTCTTTTACTAACGCTGATCGTTCTCTATATAGTTTTAACAATATCTTTTCTTTGATGATATCATCGTTCCAAAGCCTCTCTAGTCTTTCTTTATTGTGTCAAATTTAATAATTAGAAAACTCGAGATTATTTCTTCAGCTATTAAGATTGTGACTTTAACTTAAACTACGTAAAATTTTATTTTTTTTTATGATTTTTTGTTTGTATGCACGGAAAAAACAATAAGGTTGCCACAACCACAATAATAGTAACATTTGGTACAGCCACGTCTTGTGGTTGTCACATTCACATTGTTTTGTGTAGTGCATCTATATATGTTTGTCTCAACATTCACTATGTTTGCTGTACCAAATGCATATAGTTGCCTTCACATCAATGTGAATGTGACAACCACAGGACGTGGCTGTACCAAATGTTACTATTATTGTGGTTGTGGCAACTTTATCGTTTTTTCCGTGTGTCTTTTCGTTTAAATCTAAGACCTTATACCTTAGATTCGAGACTCTACATCTAATAATTAACCAACTCAATTATTATTTCCGAATAAAAATAGTTGCACACATCCTTTCATTTGAAGGATCGAATTTCGTTGTGCGGGGCACGAGAGATCCCGGTCAGTTAACGCCACGCATTAGAGCGAGGTCGAAACGCGCAGCTCAGCGATACGCATGGCACACTGATGCATGTCACTCGTGGTTTCCGCTCCAGAAAATCCACGGGTCGACATTAATTGCACGGCAATTAAGCCTAGATCTAGTTTTTTTCCCGATGACCGTCGCGTTCATTCGTCTGGAAACCCGCCCACGCTCTACCGCCGATCGTAAAAGATCGGGTTTCGTCACGCGTGCCGATCGATTAAGCGCGGGCGCCGTGAGATGATCGAGATTAACCCGCGATCAACCGTGCGATATCGTTCACGGTTCGTTATTGCGCCGATCGTGAGCAGAGATAAGCCGCGTATATATTTACGTAACCAGCGGCCGTACGACGGCCTATCCGAATTTCTTGCGGATTAATTAATCATGTGGCTTCGGTCTTATTAGCGTCTCATTCATAAGAGTTTCAGCAGGTGAGATCATTAATGTTCTGCAGATACCGCGTAAAAGGCACACCTGTCAAAGCAATGAAGAAATACTCACTTTAGCCTGAAGAAGCGATTTTTCTAATATGAGCATCAATTAATTGCGTAATTCTCGGAATATTTCGCAATCGACAAATTGTTTTCTTTTTACAAAACTGATAACAGAATCTCTCTATTGAAAGGGGTGACATAAAAAGCACTTTTGTTTGTGAAGCGCAGTTTCTTCCCGTTTTACGACTCTTCGGAGCGCGCCCGATGGCATTCGCGAAACTCGCACAACTTTCTACGAAAATCACGTCATCCTAAACTCACGATACGTCACATGTATATTGAACGATAAAGAATAGGAAAGAGAGAAGAAGAAGTAGAGAGAGAGGAAGAGAGAAAAAATATTTACCTGGCATCTCCTCATCGTCGCCATGTTTCCTGGATTTCGTCCTAGCAATTCTCTACGATAAGTTAAAAGTACGAGGCGGCGTGGAGAAAGATGCACGGGGTCCGCGGGGGGAAAACGAAGATACTTTCCTCAGGACCGCATGACATGCGACTGTCGCCGGTTGTCGTCGTCGCGAATTGGGAAACGTCGCGCGAAACGTCGCGGAGTCTCCGCTCCGGTTCCTCAGACGAGAGACGAAGGAAAAGAGGAGGAAGGGGCACACGACGTCTCTCTCCGAAGGCTCCCTGGCTCCTACCGCACCTGTTGACTCCCGGAATATCTTCGCGAGACTGACGGAGCCGCTCGGCCGGCTGCTCCTCGTGCGCCCGATCGACGTATGAGCGAGACTTCTCTCCGACCTACTTCTCGCGCCCGCCTTCGTCTTCTTCCGTAGCGGCGTGAGACGTCCGCGCTTAACCCTTCCGGGGGGGGGGAGGTGGAAGGCTGATCCTTCTCCTGGCGTTCGGTATCCATGCGATTTAAGGGAGACATCCGGAAATGATTAAAATTATTGATTAAGTCGTTATTGATCCGTCACACATAAATGATCGACGGGGTTAATCTTTCCGGAAGGAAGATGATCCTTTTTTTACTTCTACAATTTATTTACATAAGCGAAAGAGATGGCACGTGCAACTGAAGATGTTTCTGTACATTTAAGATGTTTCTGCAGATTTAAGTGTGACAAGTGTTAAATGGAAGAGAAAACTATGCCGTATTTAACAAAAAACAATCTTCTTTTCAGAGAGTTAACCGTTCGAGATGTTCGTCTTTCATTTTTTCGTGTTCTAAAAATATGAGAAAGAGGACACGTATTTAGTTTGTATGCAAATCTCAGTTCTCAGTTTAAATGTCAAAGGCACTGTTTAGCAAAAAAGTTCATTATGTCGCGTAAACAACTTTTGAGAGAATTCTATTTACATGAATTAACAAAAATATTTTATTAATCGATCAGAGAAGAACACACAGAAAGAGAGAGAGAGAGAGAGTGAAAGAGAGAGGGGAAAGGGACATAATGATACAGAAAAACGTGTCATTAATCAGGAAGTAAAAATAAACCTTTTCGCCTTCCTTTGCAAATTAAAGCAACTTTTATTTATGCCGTGACGAAATTAATTTGTGGCAATAATGCGTTACTTCCGTTTGCTCCAATTACCCGGCCATTGCCAAGAAGTATTTGCACATTCAGGACGACGATTGGACCACGTCATTACATCTTTATCTCCGGTTTCCTCTCCTCTTAATACTTTCTCAGTACTCATATCTTGCTCTTCACTTCTTAACTTTGCAGCGCTTTCATTTCGTGTTTTCGGACTTGTATAGTTCCCAGATTTCTAATTACGAGAACATCTCATATAGCAATATTCTTAAATTATAAAACATAATGTCACAAATTTATAAATCCTTTGATTTTTGCAGACTCCTGCAAAATTCACCTTTTTTCCTTAAATAATAAACATTAATAAAATTAATTTGATTATGGAAATTAATAATCTTATAAAAAATAAATAAAAATCTCTAATGAATAATATCGTAACACTTTCATTTAATACAAAAAAAATAGATAAACGCTTGTTCGAGCTAAATCTTTATGTCTAATAATATTCTTACATAAATTTATATACATTTTTTATATTCATTTAATTTTCGAAATATGTGCGGATGAAGGTAGAACTGCGTTCTCCAGTGGCTGCTACCGGCGAAGATTCATTCCTCTAAAGGAAGACTAAATTAATCCACAATGAGTCTCACCCCGAAGATATCATTCTACATTCTCGTTGGATAAACTGGAAACAAAGGAGTAGAGACGGCGATGTTCTTAATGGCAACATTTGCATCGATCCATCCTACTTTGCGTGCAAACGCTTCTTCTGTCTTATCCAATGTATTTCGTAATTTTTGTTAAATTAAAAAAATTAAAAGTAACTCTCGCAGCAGCTTCAAAATTTTCCTTGATATTACAGATTATTAAATGCAAAATTTTTGGAGAGATAATTGTATTATCCTCTCTTGCCTACTTACGGATTAAATAAATCATGTCAAACATAATTGTCTTTTTCCGTCGCGTTTAAAATGACTCATCAGAAAAGTTGTACAGAGCAGTAGTTATTGTATAGTTATAAGTTTTGTCGTACTATTGTTCCGCCATGGCGTTCTCTCTCTCTCTCTCTCTCTCTTTCTCTCTCGCGTGCAAGCGAATTTTAATTATCGGGTACAGATCTTTATCAACGGGATTCCGGAGACGCGCGAAACTTCGTCGATGGCAGCCGGTTTAATTTTCAAGTTCACGAACGAGGGGCCGGTTCAGGACGAACCGGAAGAGGCGTTCTTCGTGAGAGGCCGCCAGCGAGTTCAGAGACCCGCCAGTGAAAGTCGATCGGTTAAATGACGACGACGACGATGCACACCTGTGTAACGTCCTATTCTGGCCGCGGGCCGCACGTACCACGTGTTTCCTCTCCGACAAAATTCTTTGCTTTCTTTTGCTTTAAATTTGCTTTAAATTTGAAGAACCTTTAAAACAGTGTATATAACCGAGATAGTATTAGTAGTTTTTAATAGTATTAATAATTTTCTATTGTTTTACGTACTGTCTCTCTTCGTCATTTCTTCCTCCGAATGGTTATTTCTTTTCGATGTAAATTATTTAATATATAGTTTTGATAATTATATGAATTAATTACATTTGCGTATTATAGAACATTAAAATTAAATTTTAAAATAATTTGAAATAAGTGTTATATGTGTTATATATATTAAGATATATACAGTTATTTTGGAACATTGAGTGATCTTTGTAGAATTAAGAAATATAGAGATACAAATATTTCTCAAAGAATCTACTTTCACTTTTTTGGGGATTCAGAAACAGCAAAATATTTCATCAACCATTTGTATACATAATTACTTTGTATTCAATTATTTATAATACAAAATCATGTTACTTTCAATAATTAACTAGCACGCGAAAACAACAATGCGCTTATTATTTGTTTTCATGGTTTATGATAGATTTGATTAATATAGGAAACATATTATATTAATACAAATATATTAAATTATATATTTCTGATGGTATAATCGATTAAAAATTTTTATTACACTATACTCATTGATTTGAGTATTTATTTGCATATTTTGATGTCTTATTATGCAACAGGATAGTAAATACAAAATATTAAAGAGTAAAGAATAGAGAAAAGAATGAAATAGAAATAAAGGAAATAAAGGATTATAATTAAAATAATAAAAAGGTTAAGAATAGGGAAAACAAAAAGATTAAGAATAGAGGAAATAAAAATTATTTGTTTTATGGACTCTTTAATAAAATAAATTTGACTTTATATTAAGTTTTCAGGGCGTACCATACATAAATATTTCTGGATTTGATATTAACAGGAATTTCAAAATCGAAAATTGACAGATTTTTTAAAAAAGATTCGAACTTTTAAATTTCTCACGATAGTTTCAGTACCGCCGCTTGAGTAATATGGATCAGTAGGTAAGTGTGGCCCATAGTAACGCATAAACGCGAGAGGAGAAAGAGAGAAATTGCAGTTCTCTTGAATGCAGCACGTGACTAATACAGCATATTATCGCAGTTCGTATTTATTGCAGTCGAACAAATTGCTTGTGCATTAAATCCCTCTCCATCGCCCATGGTCGTCATGCAATTTTTTAGATCATTTTTCTCTGGAAATTATAATCACGAACACGTGATTTAGTATGCGTCAACGTCGGTTTCTATAAAACACAGTTTCTACGAAGCACATTCAAACGAACAGATGTGAAAATAGATATGTTCATCAAAGATAAAGATCAGAAAAGAAGATTTGTACACGCATTTTCGTCGGTAATTCTTGTCAAACTACAAATTACTGTGACGTGATTTATATGTTTGCTTCAATGTTATTGTTTTATCGTCTCTCGGCAGGTGGAAAGTTCATCTTGATGTAAACGACGAGAGAAGTCTCGGTCGTGATCCATGTAAAGATCATGTAACGAGTTTCTCTTTTCAGCTCCGAAGGGTCAACATCCGGCTTTCGGCGTGCCTCTTATGGAAATCTAATATAAACATTTTAGAGTATGAGACGTCTGCCAGCTAATCGAGTCCATTTTGAGAAGCAAATTGATCCCGACGCGCTAAAATTCGTCTTCGTCCAACTTGTAAATTAGACGTACCACTTTCGTCGCATCTTAAACGTCGATGGTTACCAGTGTCGCTAATTAACTTCTTTCAGGTTCAATTTCACAGTCCATAAATGCTCATTGTATCTTTGTAAAACTATTATAGAGGTAACTCTGCAGCAATAAATAACAATCCAACGGTAAGAAAATATGTTAGTGTATTCATGCTAAATCCAGTTATCTCTTTGTATATGTGTGCAGTATTTTTTATGCACATTTATATCTTTTTATATTGATAAAAATAATAATTATAAATAAAGATAATAAGTGTAAAAGAATTCAATTTGAGATTAATATCAGTAATCAAATTTTTATATAACAAGAAATTATATAATAATTGTTAACCAACTAGCAATAAATTTTTCGGCCAATGTTTTTGTTTAGTCCAGCCATTGTAAATGATTTTATAAAGCAAATGGAAATGACAAAATAAGGAGCAATATCGTTGAAATGTATCTGCTCGAAGAACAAAAGTTATTTATGAAATTCAACGCAGCCAAAATAAAATTATTCGGATTTACAGCTCATCAATTAGCTTTAGCCTAAAACGCTTGACTGTCTAAAAACTCGCACAAGGTTTCCATAAATTGTATTTTTCGCCTTCGATGGTTTCGATGCGTCGATGTCCTCGGAACATCCACCGTCGCGAAGAAATCGTAGATAAAATAATGAAGTTTATAAATTATACGACCTTAACAATAAAAAAACGTGAGACTCTTTCTAAGGATCTTAAATTTTGAACCGACATAACTCTGTTACTCTAAAAAAGCTTGAAATCGTGAAACGGCACTCAACTCTTTGTGATCAGATCGCCGATCAGATCGCCGATCAGATCGCCGATCAGATCGTACAGATCGTACGAATGTTTCCTTAATTCCGCCTTGTTCTCGACTTTCGAGGAGCTCCCGCGTCCTCGAGGTATCACGCTGCGCTCAGCAAGATCATTCGACATTGTGATCACGTTGTACGTACATCGTATGTATCCCACGCGTATTGCACGATGCACAGAGGCCTTCGCGACGTTTTCCAATATCGTTCGGCATACCCGTTTTCCTTGACATACCTCAGAAGATGAGCCCACGCATCGCTGTCGCAGACGTCCTACGTACACTCACGTACATGTATGACGACAAAAATTTTCAGCAAAATCTCTCAGTACAATGTTCAATTACAATTATTACTAAATAAATAAATATCATATATTATACTGACTCTTGATAATTACAATAAGTTGCGCGTTAATCACACACACACACACACACACACACACACAAGATGTAATTTTCAATTTTACATTTAATGAACGAATTTAATTTTTTCTTAAATGTTACACGTCTGTTTTAATAATAATTTTCTAGACGTAATAAAATATCTACTAATTACGTTATTATGCATATATACATTGTAAAGTTTTATATGTTTAGCATATTTTAAAATACCTACATAACTTTTTACAATATGCATCATAATATTAATATTTACTAACACAATCTGAAATATGTTTATAACTGATTGTCAATTTACATACCAATTAATTCTATAATATCGTTATATCCTAACTGTACAACAAAATGTTGTAAAGAGGGATTTTGTTATAATTTATACTACAACATTTTCTCTGTATAAAAATCATATTGTTCTAATAGTATAAGTGATCTAATAGTTTGCGGAAAGAATTTAGTAACATGAATCGAGAATTGTCGGCGACAATCCTTAATGCATGATCATTCGTGGAAATAAGCTCGCCATCCGCATACATTATCCGCGATATGCGCTTTCACAGTGCGAGCCGCATCACTTCCGCCGTGGTGAAACTTACTGATATTAAAAACAGCCTCGGCATCGAGCTGTCGTGCGTTTAGCCGTGCGTTTAACGTGCAACCAGGAGGACGAGAACCGTTCGTGATAAACGACGATGACTTACACGTCGCGACGGTATGCCATCGTATGTGATATTTATCTTCTATCTGGCAATGTCGTAGAGCGAACAGGTTCAAGTGTAAACCCGTGAAAGCTGAACATGCGCAGGATGCCCCAGAAAATTTATATAATGATACCAGATAATATTCCGTACTTTATGCAAAGTTTCTCTCTTATTAAAAGCGAAACTGAGACTGATTACGGCGTTATTTAATGTTGAAAATTGAGAGATTCCAACGAATTAAGCTTGCGCGGCGCAAGCATGTGAATATAACTTTCAACTTAGGTTCTCTGTTTAAAGGAACTTCTGAAAGAAAGCGAAATCTTCAAATTTTTCCTTTTGATTAAAATTCTCTGAAGATAGAATTAGAATCTGGTAAAAATAACGTTATTTTATTATTATGTTGGTTTTACGGTACTCTCGATACATTTGGGGGACACATTTATACGCGATATGTGTTAAGTATGACAGATCGTTTTCGCGTAATGTGGCCGAGATTGTCGTCCCGACAATTATTCTCTCGACGACTGTACGATTTAATTGTTCGTGCGCGATCTCTCCACGGAGAAAGATGTGTCTTTGCTCGTCGCGTTATCTGAGATCGCAGGTAGAAATAGCGTGAAATTGTCGCGCCGAGTGAAAACGGATCGTGTTTTATGGATCGCGTTTAAATACGGTGTTATTAGACGATCAAAGGCATTTAAACAGCGATGCGATCCAAAAGGAAAATAATTATTACTGTATTTTCCCATCACCGATAGACCGATCGGCGAACTTCTCTAATCTTCGCAGCGAATCTCACGATGAGGATTAGAGAAGTATTCAGATCGTGAGAAGAAACGGTGAAAGTTTTTTTTTTACACACGATGCCGTTAAAAGGAGGGCTCCTTTTTTACGCGGACACGGGAAAAACTGACGCTCGCGCTTATTTATTCGCTTATTTATTTTCCGGAACGCGAATCGCCTCGTCATTGTGTGTTTCACTTGGGCGCACGAGGACGCGACGCCCCTTTGGCACAATTTCCTCGGGCGTGAAAAGGCGCGTCAAAAAGGCGGAATCTCGGAAGCGTTTGTCGCGAACGCGGCGGAAACGCGCGCTCTTCCGTTTTACGAGCGATCTCGTTGCTCAACTATGCTTGAAACGGCGACTCGCGTCGCTCTCAGAAGTGGAGAATCGACGGAAGAAGTGGCTCACTTTCGATGCCGAAGTCGACGAGTACGGTTCGCGCATATTATTTCAGGATTGAAGCAGGACCCATCAATTTCCTAGGATCCTCCGATCGTCCTTGAAACACTCAAGTTTTGTCCAAAACCAGACGACGGCAAGGAATGCTATCGGATTTCTCGCGAATACTTCTAACGAAGGCGTTCTATTCTCGGATTCTCGTTCGGTGGGAAAGATTTTCGGCCGAGGACAATATGATAAATGGTCCGAAGAAGAACGAATATTATTATCGAGGATTAGCACGCAGAGACAAGCGTGTATTTTAAACGAGTCGTTGAACTTGCGACAGCGATATAAGTTGGCAAAAACGAAATTTAGGTATCTGTTCTCTCGTGCATAAATGTATTTTACTATGGCAAAAAATTTTAAAATTTATTTATATCTTTACAGAAAGAGAGAGAAAGAGAACGTCATAAAGAATGTATTTCAATAGCGAGCCTAGCGTTAAGTGGTTTCGCAGGCTGTTTCTCGTCTCTCCAAATCTGGAAGGTATGGCTCGCACCACCGTTTTTCGCTTAATTAGTCAGATAAAATTCGTATGGATGCAATAGCGGATGCGGGAAAATAGACCTTTAGGAATGCAACGCTGAGGCAATTTGTTCTCTCTTTGTTGTAAGTTAAGATTCTCGAGTGTTTTCGTGGCGTTCAAAGGATTCATTCAGAGGAGTCGTTAATCGATTTGAGACCGTGGTGGACGGCCCGACTGATTATCAACGCGACTTGAGGCTTTCCTGCATTCCTGAAGTGAAAATGGAGAAGCGTTGCTCGCCCGCGACCCGAAATCCGACTCCTATCCGGCATTCGTCTTTACTACACTTGTCCCTCTTAATTGCCAATTATCCTCTTATCGGCACGCATCTTTGACATCTCAAACGGACTTTCGCCGCAAAATGATATATCGACGTGAAGTAATATTTCATCATTTACTTCGAATTGACGTTTTCGGTGCCGCTACAGATACTACGTCACCTGTAATAAAGTAGTACGAGCATCATTAATTAAATAACAGAGCCTAAGTGACAGGAATAATCGAATAATAACGATGATTGTGCGCTTGACAGTTCCGGGTGCGTGACAAAAAAAGACATTCCAAATATGTACTGTCATGTGGATACCGTTCAAGAAACTGTAATACGTTCTACATGTTATATAATATTGTGCGATTAAAAGTTGCAGTATAATTTTATGTTACGTTACGATAAACTGAATCTTATATTATATTTGCGGCCAGCACGTTAAACGAATTCTTTCAATAACTAGATATAGGCCGACCGCCCAAGTAATAATTCCAGTGTTCTATGATATTTCTAACGTATTATTTGCTCAGATTCTTTGTCCAATTCGGTGTCATTTCTTTCCTTAGTGAAAATGTCGGGAGAGATCGTCATTTATTGCGACTTTCTAGTTATTAGCATTATACATCTTTATATCTAAGTCTGAAATTAACGTTCTGTTAAATTACAGTTCGCTTAAAATTGAGTGAAGGGTATGATTGTTTCATTCTCTCTTCCGAAGTTTATCTCACCAGGAAACTCCTACTTGCTTAATCGATTTGTCTCGAGTCATTTCTTCCGTTCATCGCGTACTAATTTGATAATAATAGACGTCTCATTTTTGTTTAGGAAAAATCGACTGCAAATTCTGACCAAAGAATCTATCCTTAAAAAATAATGCGTAACAAATACATTCGATGTAACACAAGTGGTGTATAAAATATATAGTTCAATATATTTAATATACTTTTAAATTTAATTTTCTAAATCGCCAGTAGTAATAAACATATGTGATAAATTTTTAAGTCGACCCAACTGGCAAGAGATGGTATTCTATTAATTACCACGTATCAACCATACGGATTGTGGTCCTCTACGTGTAATAAATTTAATATTAATAAATGCT
>NJRQ01000079.1:0-13606 GCA_003063805.1 Aphaenogaster ashmeadi
TTTGACAAAAACGTTGCGAGAAAGAAATCGACGTGCGCAACAGGTTTTTTTCTTGCGTATTTATGTATTGTCTTATTTATTTGTATTAATTTAATTGATCGGCGCACAGAAGATGACCGAAGTTAAGCCCTCTTGTTTTATTATGATTTTTAATTATCTAAATTTTAACAATCACGCGAATAAGATCGTCAAGTCTTTAATAGTATCTTGCCGGTGTATAAAGTTATTCAGCACCAGACAAAATCATTCAAATCTAGCGGAAGAGACGCCATGTTGATCTAATTCGTCTTCACGTCTACCAGAGGCACTCGTTTCGACGATCTCGTTAATATCACGGGAGCGGGGAGACTGTCCGCCCTTCGACCCAGCGTGTCGAAGACTTATTCAAGACTGTCGGCTTGTTCTATTCCGTCGCTCGCCGCGCGACAGTTGTACATACGTTATTTAGCGAGACGTCCTGTTAATCGAGTTGCTGTTAACCACTGTGTGTCAAGGGGACGACGCCAGTCGACGCCATGATGGTAGGTGGAACCTGTTATCAATCGGTGGCCGGTGGTCCGCTCGTCTGACGCGTTCGATCGGCGTAAATCTTCCACAAAGTCCGCTCCCCCTTTAAATGCGCCTCGCGCTCTCTAATACGCGAAAAATGTTGCAGGATGGAATATGTGACACCACCGACATTTTAAATAGCGTGCCTCCCAAGAAGGTATTTATAACGTTTCTCTTCCTCTCTATCGTATTCTTTAGAATCGTTCCTTCTTCTGTCTCCCACTTGATAACGCGCATTATCGTAATTATCCTGTACGTCTTCCCCCCTCCCCCTCCCTATGTTGTCGCATTCTTATGACAACTCGGCGTCGCCGAATCTGTTGATGGAACTGTTTTCTCTTTCAGACAATCCACGCTGACACCATAGACCTCTCGGATAAGTCCTTGCAGGTGGACATCTCGGACGCTCTCAGCGAGAAGGACAAAGTCAAGTTCACTGTACATACAAAAACCACCCTACCTGAATTCCAAAAGCCGGACAATCTGGTTGTAAGGCAGCACGAAGAGTTTGTATGGCTCCACGATCGATTTGAGGAAAATGAAGAGTACGCTGGTTACATCGTATGTGTGGAATCTTTATGTCACTCTGACGTCATTATTCTGGTGAATATTTTGCCGTTTGAGTGCCGGAGGCAATTGCAGGAATCTATATGATAAGCGTATACTAATAGTAGATCCATTATTGATGCGCTTTGTTTCTATCGCAATTGTCAAGATTTAATTAACTATCATTAAATCAAACTATCCTGAAACGTCAAATAATAATGTCGAATAATCATACAAGGACAAGGCAATTGACAATTTTCTAGCATGAAATAGAGAAATCGCCATTGCACTTGGTAGCACTTTTTAACATAAATTGAAATCAATTGTGCTCCTTGACACTCAAATGGTTACCTCATATTTTACTTTAAATATAAATGTTGATGCTATTATAATAGATTCCACCATGTCCACCAAGGCCAGACTTTGATGCATCTCGCGAAAAATTACAAAAACTTGGCGAAGGGGAAGGAAACATGACACGCGAAGAATTTAATAAGATGAAACAAGAATTAGAAGCGTAAGTATTTTTTGTATATGTGAATTTGCTATATATTTTGACTGATAAGAAATTAAAAAAAGTATTTAAAAAAAGTAATTTTGTTATATTATTTTTGTGATTTTGCAGGGAATACTTAGCCACATTCAAAAAAACTGTTGCTATGCACGAGATGTTCTTGACTAGGTTGGCACACCATCCAGTTTTTCGGAATGATCATAATCTGAGGGTATTTTTAGAATATGATCAAGATCTTTGTGTGCGAGGTAACGTGTTTTTGCATTCTGTACATTATATTAATATATAGAAATTAGGATATATATATATATGTTTTATTCATTCTTACAGGAAAGAATAAAATGGAAATGTTTGGTGGTTTGGTGAAGTCGTTTTCTAAAACTACCGACGAATATTACCTATCGGCTACAGTAAAAGATGTAAACGACTTCTTCGATCAAGAAATGACATTCCTTCAAACTTACCATCATAATTTAAAAGAAGCAACGAGGTTAGCTGATCGTCAAACAGCTAAACATAAAGACGTAGCGGATTCATATATAAAGATTTCCACCAATCTTTTACAATTAGCTACAACAGATACTGGAAAACTCGAAAGATTTTTAACTAAAATTGCGGAAACCTTCGAGAAGTTACGAGTAAGAACCCTTTACAAAATGTTTTTTCAATATATAGAATGTTTTTTGTTTCAGCTAAATTAGATCAATTATGGCTATTTATAAAAATATTTTCTTTTTGCAGAAAGTTGAAGGACGGGTAGCATCAGATGAAGATTTAAAATTATCAGATACCCTTCGTTATTACATGAGAGATACAGCTGCGGCTAAGAGACTTCTTTTCAGAAGATTGAAAGCTTTGCATGAGTACGAGTCTGCGAATCGTGCTCTCGAAAAAGCTCGTGCCAAAAACAAAGATGTTCATGCAGTAAGTGCATAGTTTTTTACAATTCATAAATTTATATTTATATAATGATATCCTCAGCTAATTTATCTCAACGAAATAGCCTACAGAAATGTAGGACGAAAGATATAATAAATATTTATTTAAAAATAACCTCTTGGTGGCCAAATTGAAAGCTAAATTGAAACTGCAGTTATTAGATACTATAATCAGTTATGGTCATGAGTAGCATCTAACCAGAACTTTAATTTTTCTTGCTTTTCAAGGCACTGGAGGTTGCTGAGGTGTGTCATGTTTGTGTCCTACATATATTTTCTTTTGTAGTGCTTAAAAAGTATCAAATCTTATTGCCAACCTTTTTATTGAATGGATAAATTATCAAAACGAATTTATGTTAAAATCAAGATTTAGTTACTATTACATGGGGAGGAGGTAAAGAAAATATTTTAGAATTTTATAACATTTTATAAGTTTGTTTAATGATATTAGAGGAAGATAATTTTACGAATCTTTTACTAGAAAGAAAATATATTTTTGCGAGATTTTTACTTTTTTATATACATAGATACATTTACATGGTTAATATGCAAAATGTATACATGGAGACATTGCGTTTTTTAAACAAGGAGATTGGCACAAGTTAATTGTTGCAGCACGGAAGTTATTATCAGAAGTATTATGCATGAATAACGGTTGCATGCACTATATGAATATTGTCTTGATTATTTAGATAATTTAGATGATTTATGATCTGATAACACTTTTATGGTAGAAATGATATAAGTTTTGCTGATGAATATGTAAATATTACGTTATATAATTGCATCGAAAGTTTTAGATAAAAATGTGTGCATTTAACATTTTAATATTTATATTTTTATTACAATTAAGGCGGAGCAAGCGCAGACTGAAGCATGTGAGAAATTTGAACAAATGTCTGATAAAGGAAAAGAAGGTAAGGGGGGGGGTAAAAATAGATACATCTGTTTGTTATTTGTTTGGTAATCAATATCATTTTATAATAAAGAATTAAATAAAAGAAGATAAAATATTATTTTTTTCTATTTTATGAGTATATAACTTTTACCATATAATTTAAAAAATGATAGAGATTATTCTGAGGATATTTAAGACTGTTACTAATGCTTGTAATGATTTTTTAGAATTATTGGATTTCAAAACTAGGCGAGTAGCTGCATTTAAGAAGAATCTCATCGAACTAACAGAGTTGGAAATAAAACATGCTAAAGTGAGTGTAATACTCTTATTTTTTTAATTGTATTCAAATTTTGCAGCATATCAAGAATGTATTTACGTTATGTTCGCAGTCGCACGCGGAATTGCTCAAGAAGTGTTTATCTGTACTTCGGGAAGAGTGATCTTATTTTAGCGTTGCCATGGACAAACCTACATGCATACATCCTGTATGCAGATAACAGTTTATTTAAGATGAATAATGTAATGTAATGGTGTAAAATACTATATATTTTTTGTTATCTAAATTTACTAGATCTATCATGCTTTGGAAATAAAGTAATGTATTAATAGCTGCAAAGTGACTTCGAACAACTGATGTTAACTATCATTGAGCTGTAAAAAGCTATGTAAGCGCTACTCTATTGATTTTGCTTAATAGATACTAAGAAACTGCGTTTTTATAAGAGTTTAGATAATACGTGTGTTATAGGAAAATAACGCACATTTGTATTGTAAAAATGGATTAGGTGTTATCGAGTCGCTTTGCAGCTTTGAATTAAGAGCCTGTTATACCTATAAAGTAAGGTTCTCTATATTATATAAACAAATATATATATATAGAAGAGATATATATATACATATATGTATAAATAAGAATATATCCATACGATCATGTTATTACTATATTGCTTAAGTTTAGGGCAATTTTGTGAAGGAGGGATTGCTAATATAAAAGCTCAGGATGATTAAAGTTAATATAAACAATTAGATTTTCACATATGAACTTTCCAAATTTTTATGACGATACGCTAGTCTGACAAATAATTATTCATAAATGCGTTCGTTTTAGGATTAGGAAACGAAACAATGCAGCAATGATTAAGGGGACCTTGAAACGATTTATAATAAAGTGCAATTATACTTTTCATCGTAGCGTTGTAAAGCAGCATCTATATTCTTATGTTTTTTTTTGTATGCACTTCATGTCCATTTTTGTTTGTCATGCAAATTGTCGAATAGTCTTACCATCCCTTTTTGTCATGGATCAAAGAAAAGGAGAGCCTACCGTAAAGACGTATGTCGTTCTAGCAAGAAATCACTTTTGTTAGAGGAAAATAATTTGCACAAGAGTATTTTCGTAAGTTTTTATTGAATCGAATCATTTTCTTTTCTATAATACATGATTGCAGACATATACTGAGAAATTCATTAAGTTGCAAGAGTTTATCGTTTAATTCTTTAAGAATTAATTCGAAATTCACCGTAATGTACCGTACATTATCGTCTTATCCTTAATGTCAGTAGATCCTATGAGTATCCTATGAATGAGTGCAGATAAACGCGCTGCGATGCGGACAACGTCGTATCCCGTTTATCGTACGCCGGTCTTAATTTGGTATCGTTACACCGTAAAGTTAATAATCTTAATAATAACGAACAGTAAAGACGATGTAATAGAAAATACCTTTGGTACACAAAAGTCACGCTGAAAAAACGTCTCGTTCTTTCCATGTCTCGTTTCTACTTCCGACCTGAATCAAATTGCATGTACATGATTAAATTTCAAAAATAATAACTACATGCAATTTCAGTTTGACAGCTCTCTTATCATTTGTGTCACTCGTCGTGGACAAAGCTCGTGAACGTGAGTTCTATCCGTGAGCACTTCTAACGCGTCTGGATAGGTAAATTATTTTATGAATGATTAGACAATCGTTCAGATACTTCAGATATACATTCATGATATTCCGATGTATATAAAAATTGTCCTAAAAAGATTTACTAGAAGACATGATTTTGCTCTATTTACGGAAGTGATGAATCTCTCATTAACTAACTCCATGATCTATTTAATAATATCATTGCCTTCGTGGCATTTCGAGTTTTTAATTCGAAATTAAAATATTTCAATACCTTCATAACAGTAGGTGCGCTTTTCCGAAGAGATACGTCATAAATAAATTCGCCATGTTCTCGAAATTATTCAAAAGTCTCGACCTTTTTTCCTCTAACGAGCTACGCGTTTCAAAGCGAAGTTCCAAGAGCAATTTACACACGCTTCGGAACACAGCGATAGCTCCATTGTCTGTGTGAGAAACGATGAGTTCGATCCACTTAATTTTTTTAATTCGGCTTTATTTCGCTCGTTAGCATTATCGTCCGACCACGGTATGCACCATGGAGGCGTTCATTTAAGAGAATTTATGGTATACAAACGCGATACTCAAACGCGGCTGATTATCGGGAATACGTGATCGCTGCTAATTACGCGGCAGGTGATTATCGATTCTCATTGAACTTTGATGCACGAGCATTCGCCAATCGATTACGCTCGTCCGTCGTGTATGATGAATTTTTCACAGGTAATATGCGCCGAAACACGCGCGACAGGAAGGGAAATAGAGAGTAGCTCTTTCATTTTACAATCGTTACTCATGATTTACGCTGTGAAAAATGTGTGACGATTAAATTCGCAAATTGTAAAGGTTTTACGAACAAAAGCGGTGTCGGTGAGTATATCCGAGGTCCCCGTGATTTTATTCCATTTATCAATAGTATATAAGCGCGGACTCAATTCCGCGTGTATTTATTCAATTATCCCTATTGCACGTGTATCACGGAAAAAAACCGTTTTGTGATATAAAAATTTATAGAAACTTTTACATCCATTGCAACTTGTCGCTAGAACCGTCGAGAAAACGTTCAAACAAACATTCCCACACAGCACACTTTATCCTGAGGATATCCCAGAGTGATCCACATGTCCAATTGGACATAATGCGATCCCATGGAGATCCTACGGTTGAGATATCCCTCGGATATCTAGTGGATATCGCTATATCGTGTACTGTGTGGGTTTCGATGTAAAGTACTGTATGTGGATAATATCTTCGAAATGGCTGTGCTTGTTTTATCGTGAAAAATTATGATCAATAGCCGAAATGGCGATTTCATCAGAGTTGCGGAAGCGCATCGCTTCAGATTAGTCGGGCAAATTGCGCTGGAATTTTAAGTTCGATTGAATTTAGATGAAAAAAAAAAAAAAACGTGCCAACAACTCGTCCGCAGTGTCCGTTACGTTTCAAGAGACACGAATGCCCGTCAGGTACTCGGGTACCTGTCGAGTACCCAAGACGCCGCTGGTGAACGCTTGGTTCAAGTCGTTTCAAAGTTTCATTAGCCGTCACGGCACGGGAACGCGGCTCCATGTAATATCCACGTAATCGAGAACGAAATGGAATTTCAGAAATCGTCTATTTGCATCTACGCCGGTATTTACGCAAGCGGGCGAACCTGAAAAAAGAAACAGATCAATGGGAAACGAGCCCTCGGTACCCTCATACTCCGAACCTCTTGATGTACATCGCGTGTTATCCACGTTTCCATCCACCTCCCATTCCGCACGATTCTACATTAAAATTTGCTTTCTCGAGAACGAATATTCTCTTACACGTATATTCGCGCGTATATTTAATCACGCCCGAATACATGCAAATTTATTGTATATCCGACTTCTCCGAACATGCTACGAAGGGTCCCCCTAACTCTTATTAATGTTTCGACTAAATTTCAATTTTTTTTTCAGCGCTATTAGATATGCGATATTCAGTTTTATCGCCACCAACGTCAGCCTTAAAGCTCTTATCGTCGATGCTTAGCGAGGCAATTTTTTTTAAGTGGCACGATGTGGTCCCTAACTCGTCACTCTCAAACGCTTGAGTCGAATTCATTACGCGACGTTACACGATACACATTCCTTTCTTTTCTTTTTTTATTTTCATGCTCGTCGGAATGCGTAGAGCGACAAAGCCGACCTACTTGTTCCACCGATGACAGTAAAGGCCGATTAAATTTCGGCTTAAGGAGGGTAGAAAGGTTTGAAATGTCGAAAAAATTGATTTTCAGTTTTTTGCATTTTCAGATAGCATGATTCTTCAGAAATATTTTCCCGCAGTTTTTAATTGACGTAAGTTGAATATTTCACCCTGAGAAACTATATCAAAACTTTAAACGTAATTTTCTCAAAACCATGTTTTTCAACGGTTTTGCAGGGATAACTCGAGAACGAATAAAGATATCGAGATGTATTTTTTTAAACTTAAACAGCATTAAATTTTCTACAGAAATGTCTATAGTCAACTATATACTGTTATTTATTTACATTATATAACAATAAAAAGCACTCTACTTCTTTGATTTTTTGTATTTTTTACCGCCATTTTGTTAATTTTTACCGGATTTTTTATTCTAGTTCATTCTATAGTGGAAAGCTTCCGAAACATAATGCCGCTTGATTCGATTAAATATGTCAACTAGATCATCCGCAATCTCTGCAAAACAACCCCTCCGTGCGATTTACACCGCGCGATGGGTCAGACTGCAGCAGCTTCATGTTACCTAATATTTTTTAACTTTGCAAATAGTTTTTTATTGTTAATATATGATATAAATAAAATACACAAAAAGATTTCGTATTCAATTTATTCCTATGTTTATATTAGCGAGTCAAAGTTTACCGAGTTTTCGTACATGTACACTGAAAAAAATGCTGTTGATGCTTCAATTCAAACATAAATAATTCATTCAATTGTATTATGATTGGACCAAATATTTAGATTATTAAAAGAATAATCTAGATATTTGGTCCAATCATATACAATTGAATGAACTATTTATGTTTGTGGCAGCCCTTGACGTAGACTTCAATTGAAGCAACAGCATTTTTTTTCTGTGTACGAATATTTGTTACATGCACGAAAACTCGGTAAACTTTGATTCACTAATATAGACATAGGAATGAATTGAATACGAAATTCTTTTGTGGGTTATACTATATATTAACAATAAAACACTGTTTACAAAGTTAGAAAATATTAACATATGAAGCTGCTGCAGTCCGACCCATCGCACGATGTAAACCAATCAAAAATATAAGGAACAAGGAACAGATATTAAGGTAAACGTCCCAATGGCCGGACATGAATCTATATCCGAACACTTACACAAAAACTTGTTATTATTAATCTCAAATGCTTTTTTTATTTTAATATTAAAATTTAATTGTAATCTTTAAATATTTAAAAATTACACACAGAAGCATTTGAGATTAATAATAACAAGTTTTTGTGTAAGTATCCGGATATAGGTTCATATCCGGTCATTGGGACGTTTACCTTAGAGAGTTTTTGCAATACCGTCTTTTAAATACGGTGAACGCTAAAATTACGTTATTGGGTCGAAAGACAAAACTGCGCATGCGTATTGCAAAAACTCTCTATTAGCGATTGGGATGTGGAAGAAGAAAGAAGGAAGAATCTTCTTTCTTCTTTCTTCCTCATCCCAATCGCTAATATCTGTTCGGCTGAAGGCAGAGAACGAGACGTAAGCACTTACGTCTATCTTAGTCGTGGACGTAAAGTAAGGCAGCGAAAAACGTATACGTAAGGCTATTGTAGGCAATAGACTTACGTATCGACTGATCTTTTTCACGAGGTCGTATCTCGATTTTACGCAATTTCCGGTTTTTCTGCTTAAACGCTCATTAAATTCTGGCAACCCCGAAGCCAAGTGTCTATATCGTATCTTGAAATAGTTTACCAAAAATGAATTATAGTTGTCGAAATTTCCTCGTATTTCCTCATATCTTTCCTCTATAGTAAAGCAAACTATCCTGTTTGTTGTTTATCAACAAAACAAAAATTTGTGGATCCTGTAAGTTTGTGAGATACGACCTCGCGAAAGAGATCAGTCGGTATACGTTTTTCTCTGCCTTACTTTACGTCTACGACTACGATGCTTACGTCTCGTTCTCTGCCATCAGCCTTCCTTGCTCCTAGAGGTGTGCGAATAGTTCGAATTCGAATCGAATCGAATCGAATCACAGTAGATTCGATTCGATTCGTTTTCGAATCTAAACGGTTCGAATTCGAATAGTTCGAGAATTTCGAATCATCAATGGTTCGATTTCGAATCGATCGCCTATTTTGATTGCTTCATTTTATATCTTCCGCGCGACCAATCTTGTATCAGCGCATAATAAAGAAGCAGGAAAATTTGTTATGTAAATCCGGGAAATTTTGATTCGAATTCGATTCGTATTCGAATTGAAGAGGTTCGATTCGATTCGATTCGACGTGAAAATTTTAGATTCGATTCGATTTCGAACATGTTATCAAAGATTCGATTCGACTTGCAAATACTTGATTCGCACACCTCTACTTGCTCCTTATATTTTTGATTGTGCGGGGGCCTTTAATTTCTCCTCCGCGCCGCGCCGCGAAAGTACGGTATGAAGAATACACCATGGACTCCAGACGCGCGCGGCGTGCGAGGAAGCTGCGGGCGAGGAAGCGGCGCAATGTATATCCGCGCGGTTGCGGGGGATTTCGGGCAGATTTATGATAACGGTATGCATCTGGGTCGGCCAATCAGTCTTCCGCCCGGCGCGGCGGTCCGCAATCCCGGTCTCTCTTGTTCGCACCTGCACACTCTCGTTCGCGTCTCGAATCGGGCTCGGTTCCGGCCGGTCGGGCCGGTCCGCGAACGTCTGGCTGGAAGCTCGAGATAGATCAGCGCCGATTACGCGTCGCTCGCCCGTTCGAATTCCCGATGAAATTCAATCGGCGGCGGTCGCGACAACAATTTCCGCTCGAACTGTTCCCGCTTTTGTTTGCGATCGCGCGGTTGTTTAGATCAGTTTAGACGCTCGCAACTTGCCCCGTTCGAAATCCCACCCCTTCGAGCTCCCGCGGAAACGTGCGGGGATGATCGCGCCGCAGCGCTACGATATTCATCTCTCCGATAATCCCGAAACGGCGTTCATAATGACCGATGATTAATAAGCGCGTGTATATGTATATACGAGCGTAATACGAGCGTGTCGTCGCGGCTGCTGTTTTCCGACGTTCGCGCAACCCCCTCGCTGCATTATTGCGGCCGCGCGCTACCAATCGCCCGTGCATTTGTTGTCATCGAATCGCGCACATAATCACCCGCGTTACGAACGCCGCGCCGCATCGATCGCGAATTTATTACGCGATCGGTATCAATAATTCATCGTGCGTTCGCGCCGCGCGAGAGGCGCGAACGAGATCGAATTAAATCGCCGGACAATCGCGACGAACGGTCAGCCCCGCGCCGGTCGAGGGGGTGCGTTCAAATTCGATTGAACCTTGGCGCGGCGCGGCGCGGCACCCTCGCCAAGTTCCTAATGAAGTTTCCCTTCGAGTAATTTGCATCCCGGATCCGTACCGTTTCGTAAAACACCTTCGGAAGGCTATCGGTCTTTCCCTTTCTGTGTACGCGCTCCGCCTCTGTGCGTTAAATGCGACATGCAATTCCGAGCGCGATGCATTTCCGGCGTATAATTCAGGCGTTCGCCTTTATACCGTTAAAAGTAACGCTGTTAAAATAGCTACGGTGCCGTTAACACGCGACACGCTTTTATTCGGAACGACTGTGATATTTCTTCCCGTGGTAAACGCTTCCTTTCTCTCTTTTTCTCTCTTCCTTCCCTCCTTCCCTCCCTCTCCTTATTTGTCTCTTTTTCCTCTTTCTTTTTGCACAATTTTAATAATTCTAATGATAAAGCATAAAACAGTTGCCCGGATTTGAGAGAATTACCGTAGCCGAGTTCGCCGAACCGAATCAGCTTTTGGGTCAAATATAGGGTAGTTTTTGTGCACGAATAAATTCCAATATTCAAATCAAACGCACTTGGAATCCTATTGGGGGGGGGGGGGAAATATTGTCGGAAGCTGGATTATGCGTATAACTCGATTATTTTTCGATATAATTTCAAATAACAACTAAAAATCAACCATAAAATAATTTTTTAACGAAATTGCCTTCAGCTGTAAATTCCGCAAGACGTCTTGATTATTATTTTTGATATATCGGAAAAAATTTCAAGCTTATTTTTTGAAATGACATTAACACTAAAGCTACCGACAATTTATATACACCTATTTCTACCGAACCGGATTATATGTATATTAAGAAAAAGTCGTCAAGTCAATTGAGGAAAAGCGATTATAACATTGAATGCAGAATTTTTATCAAAAGTTTAAAAACGGTCATTTGACCGGCGGTGGTAAATTTAGTGTTAAATAGCATAGTCTTATCTAATGATTGAAACTATATACCCCAGTGAGAAATGACACCTCGATTGACATCAAATCGACGTCGATTCAATGTCGAAATATTTCGACATAGAATCGACGTCGATTAGACGTCGATCGAGGTGTCATTTCTCACTGGGACATGCACATCCGCACGTAAGATAACGTCAATCTTGTAAACGATATAAGTAAGAAATAATGTTCTTTATCTTTTGTTACACTCCGTCGTTAATTGCAATGAGAAGTATTATATCGCGCACACAAAAGCAATAATAGGCAATAGAGGCTGAACGTCTACCAATATAATTTCCGATTGCCATGTCGTTTCCCCGATCCGAGCGCGGCCGTCGAAGGCGATTAAGAGAACAAGCGTTTCAAGAAGGAGTTACAAACGCGATATCGAACGACGGTATCGGCACAAGTAAGAAACAAAAAACGTAGTCGCTCCGAGAGTCTGGAGAACGTTCTTCTCGATTTAATTCCGCGGGGCTTTCCGTTTTCTATTGATGTTTTTACAAGACCGCTATTCCGCCGATTTGCGAGATCGGAGGTCGTGGGAGTGGAGGGATCTTTAGGGGCAGAATAGGTACCGCCGTGTTCACCGGGGGCGAAATGAACCCCCGTGTGTCGTGACCCTTTCTTACGGAGGTTTTTTTTTCCCTCCCCCGTTCCTCCACTATCGAGCCAGATAACGACGGATACATAATACACGGGTGACTGCGCGCGATTCCACGAAATCCGCGGAAGCCATCTTCACGCTCCACCGATCAAACGTTACTTTGCGCAGTTTTTTCCTTTCTCTCTCTCTCTCTCTCTGTCTCTCTCTTTCCGTCTGTCTCTGTCTCTTCTCTCCTTTTCCAACCGCTTCCACGAGAACGATCCAAACACCGCGCGCTGCCACCCGCTGCAAAGGGAACTCATTAAAGTCCATTGTACGGAGCGAGGAGCGAGATGCAGCCGATCCTTTCGAAGATTCGCAGGTGGTTTACGTTGCACGGGAGAGCGACCGTTGAATCGTCGATAATTATTGCGTTCGTTGTGCCGCCCTGTGCATCCACGCTGTTCTCATCGTAAATCCCGCTGATCGTCCCGTGATCAAAGCGAGCCCTAGCTCGCCGCGCGAAATTGCCACGTGACAAGAAGATTCGTCGGGGAAACTTGCTTTGAGTATCGAGAGGTCACGTTGACCATAACGGCGAATTCCGTTCTGTCGAGAGATCTTTTGCAGCGGATGTCACGTAAAGTATCTTTGCCGTTACCGTAACGTTCGCGCTCTGCAATTTGACGCCATCATTTTGTACGCGGCTCGGATCTGTACGTTTGTAAAGCTCCGTTCCGTTTAATAACGACAGATTTATCTCGCGCGACACCGATTCGAGTTGATGGACTCATTACCGCGCTTTAATCCGTCGGTTTTACAGCCTTCACAAGATAACGTCTCGCCGTCGACGGGATGCGGCAAGATCGATTGTTACTCCACCGGCGAGGATATCTGTATTAGAGTTAACAATCGTCATTCGTTTTTATGATCGCTCGCGACAAGGTAAGCCGAGCTTGAAAGCGAGTTTAGCGAGATTTCCCGTTCCCTTTTAAATTATGATTATGAAAATTACGGTAGAATGAAAATTTACTAAAATAAAACGTGCGGGTTTAATGCAAAAAGATTAAAGAATTTAAATCCTTGAAGAATCTCACCTGCTTTAATAAACAAGAGATAGGATATTATTCGCCAGCAAATATCAAACCGCAGAAGAGATTTTTGTTTCGACTCAACTGGCCA
>NJRQ01000079.1:79102-97390 GCA_003063805.1 Aphaenogaster ashmeadi
AAAAACTTCCTCATAGAGAAAGCTTTGTGAACCAACTAAAATGAGGAAGCAATGTGCAAGTTTCTACTTGCACACTTTTATTAAATTGATTACCAATTTAATATTGTGATATTACTATTCTGGTTCAATTCAAAATTCTGCGTTTCAAGACCGATATTAATCGGCGCGCAGTTTATTGAACTAGAAGGTATTCACACATAAAATATTATTGAGCACTAAGATCCAGCTATGACCGTTTAAGCCTTTCTCTAGATTTTAATAGATATGTAAAATACCGTATTTTTCTCTCTCGATATTATACGCACGGTTTTCGAGACGCAGGCGGCAATGACAGAGTGATGGCGCCAATAAAGATAAAAGTCACGTCAAATTGCCTCTCATTACTTCGTGAAAAGGAAAACAATTTTAATATACCTATAAAACGAAATGTCGCGACGCGTACGACAGCGATCGACTCGTGTAAACATATTAAAAATGTAAACGATTTAAAACGCCGCCGGTGTGATCAAACAGTTGCTACAAAACGATCAATATTTGTTAATATCCGCGCAACGCGTACGGCGTACTGTAACGCAAGCTTTCGCGCTATAAGCGCATAGAACGAAAAAGAGGTCAGTTAAAAAAGAAAACTACGTGCGCGGCCGCTGCGTTATCGCAAGAAATTTCTGTTATTTACATTTATTAGCGGACTCGGTCGCATAAAGCTCGCTGTGCTTGCATAAGGCGTTTCACAAATGTGGTATGCAGTCTGTCTTACCTTCTCTATTATGCACACGAGATTTATGATAGACCCTACGTCGACGTGATGCTCGTCGCTTCCTAATATAAACGCCTCTGGTATCACTATATTTAGATTGACGAAGTGTGACAGTATCCCTGCACTTCTCGAGACCTGGAAAATAAATAATACAGCAAATGTGAATCGTTTTTCATAAAAAAAATCGACATGATGTTTTTAACACATGATACGAAGAAAATTTTTATGTGAAAAAAATCAGATTATAAAGTTCTTTCATTTTTTTATTCTACGTAATAATAAAAAAATGGCAAAATTAGTTAATAAAATTGTCCAATAGAATATGTAAGTTCCAACAGAATTGTAGTGAAAAAAAATTTGAAAATAGAAAAAGAAGCGCGATATTCTTATAATCCATTTATTATTAGTTAACTTAGTGAAGGATAATAATATAAGACAGTAATATATACATGCAATCGGAGCAAAAATACAACGAAGATATTTCCACTGAAATATCGGAGTCTCAGCACAATTCCACACAAACGCAAGGGGCTATTTGTTTAAAAATGTTCTTGACTAAGAATATCAAATATTTTTAGCAAATTGTGATAAACAGATGAATTAGTTACAGAATTAAAAGCTTTGCTAACAGTTACATTCAAGTATTTATTATAAATTGGTGTGAAAAGACTTATTGCTCGTTTTAATTTTAGAATAACGGGCACTTTAGATAACGTCGCGATTTAAAGATATTTCACATACTTTCGGTCAGAGCCAAATATATGCTTCAAAGTATGCAAACGTACAATACGAAAGCTGAGTGAGCATTAATTCAACGGGTTTCGAGTGAAAATCGGCTTATCGACAACTTTGTCCGAAAATGTTGTAACTCGAAATATCGGGTTTTTCAGTGCAGTCCTTTAAATATTTCAACGTAAAACTGAGTGCTTCCCTGGCAGTTTCAATCTTTTTCAGCAAAAAGTCTTGAAATAAATAAGTATAAAATATATATCTATATATATTTATAAAATGTACATATAATTTTCTAATAAGAACTTAGCGTGCTTCTGTTCATTAATAATTCAAAAACGATCAATTTTACAATTTTTTCTGAATATTATAACTTGTAATATTCAGATGATATGTTCATACATGTCTTTGTGCAATGTCATTAATTAGCACAACGAGAAAAATTGTAAGAAAAAATGGAAGAAAAAAGAATATTGTATCGATCTTTCCAAAAGTTTTCTCAACATCCATAGGACAGCCAGGAAAGAATGATCTCGTCTCACGAAACGTGATTGAAATTATAACTCAAAATGTTAATATCGCGTTGCACAGATTCTATTCTAAAATTTTACTTCCCCTTTAGGCAACTCTGCTAAAACAACGCGAACAGAATATTATCGCTACACCATTTTCCTTCCATCGTTCGCTGCATCTTTCGGTGATATTCAAGAAACAACGTGGTCCTTTTTTTTCAGGCGCATTCGCTCGAAAAACCATCCTTCTATCCCGAGTACCGTGGGACGTCGCCAGATATACGTATGTCGTTTTAGTGCGCCGGGATGCTGCAGCGTGCAGCTGCAGCGTGCAGCTAACTCCGCGAGTCTCCGGGAAAGTTTGCCGCGGGACAATGGTCTCCGTAGGTAGGTAGGTACCACGTAGGTAGGTACGCCGCGCTTATAAAAAAGCATTATGCGAGTTTGAGAAGTGTATCGTTCCGCTGCCAACTTGGACGAGCGCCGGTCGTCTCCGACGCGCGGAACTTTCTTCTTCTTCTTTCCTCTTCCCGACTCGCTGCGAGCGGCGCGCCGGACTGTGGCATCCTCGAAACGCATCTCTGCGCATCGTGCGCCTGTACGGGCGTCGCGGTAAAAATGTCACCGCGAATAAATATATAGTCGGATGCCGGCTGATGGTATTTTTTCTTTTTCTCTCTCTCTCTTTTTTTTCAAACGCTATACGCGCGCGCCTTCTGGCCGCGTATACATTGCGGTTATGAAACGTCATGAAACGCCTGGCTGCTCTCCGGCCGTTCTCCGCTGCACCTCTTTTCTACTTTTTTTTCATTTTTACAGGGATATGCGAGGAGAGAGAGAGAGAGAGAAGGAGAGAGAATCTCGACTCGTTGTACACGCGCATCCGCCATTGTCACGCGTATAATCGCATTAATAAAACGGTATATTCTATGGGCGACGCGTTATAATAGCGGCGCAAAGTCTTGTGTGCTTTTGCATGACAAAAGAGAAAATTGACAAGCGCTGATGCTCTTGTTGTCACGGCAGCAGTGGATGGGTCACTCCCGCGATACAAAAGAACCGTGGATAGGAGACGAGAGTCCAGTTAATTAAATCCCCGTACGTTTAACTGTCTTGAAAAATCTGTTATCCGGAAAAACGGCGTATCTATGGGCTATAAACCCCGATGACAAGTAATAACGAGAAATTGTTATCCCCCACGGCTAGGTACGGCAGTATTTTTTAATCGACTGATATTTCTATTGTCGCGTTTTATTATTTATTCCCGATCAAAGTGCGTTTCGATTAAAAATAATTCGTGCCTATTCTCGCCGCTTGAAAAATTCTTCTCACTCATGCCAGCAAATTTGAAATTAATTCTATAAGAATAATTATATAATGTTTCCGTTTTAATGATGTAAGATGATTCTTTAACTTCGCTTTAACGTCGCTTCAATCGTATTGAAAGCTAAAGATATTTTTATTAATACGATTATTTCCGCGCTTATCTTGGGTAATGAAACAATTTATATTATTTTTAATTTATATTTCGCAAATTTTTATATATACTACGGATTTTAATTATTTAACGTTGCTTTATGCATGTATGTTTTGTCTTCTTTACATATACGGAAAGAATGGTTTTGCTGAAATATCTAAAAATTTGGCCAGATACAGATCTGAAAATAATTTTGTTGGGACATAAAAATAATTATGTAGGACGCCCAAAATAGTTGTTGGAATATTAAAACTTTTTGTAGCATTATCATCATGTTTGAGCGTCCCACATAGTTACTTTTGATAGTCTAATAAAATTATTTTCAGATCTGTATCAGGTCAAATTTTTAGATACTTCAGCAAAACCGTTCTTTCCGTGTTTATTTCTTGTCCTTCAATACACCAGAATCTAAAATGAAGATCCGGATGTTGGCAGCACATCTATCCAAGAGATTCTACCTTTTATCCATTTTGACTATTGCCAATGTTATCACAAACATCCTTAGGCGAATGAACATGTTGTCGACAAAATCTCAGTAAGACATGAAATTTACCGAATTACTGCAAAATAGAAATCGTTATTGCGGAGTAGCCTGTTTCTGCGTACTTATGTATTAAATTAATTAATTTATTTATTTGTATGTTGCTAATTTATCGGCGCACTGAAGATCACCGAAGTGAAGGTCGAAACGTTTGTTCAACGATTTGTTCAACGATTTGTTTATTAAGAATTGTTTCAAATACAATCATATTAACCCGAATAACTGGCTTGGCTCATCAGCCCTCTTAAATAATTACGGCTATTTAAGTATTAACGTATGGATATTTTCGTAAACGAGAAGATCGACTGCAGGATGATCGAGGGATTACATTGTGTGAAGTACGGAGCGCGAATTTGCGGCTGCCCAATGCGATACTGCATTCGCAGTGATATACTCACTCACTTCGCCGGCGAACTCCATAAATACGATGCAGCTGTGCGTATCTTTCTCGCTGCCTCTCGGCGTCAAATAAACAGTGGCATGGTCAACATACATGCAAAATCGCGCGTATTAAAAGTATGTGCGTCCATTAATCGGTCGGCACGCGACGCGTTTTTACCCCTTTACCCCCTCATGGTCTCACTCTCGATCGGGGAGAGCGCGTCGCGCGTTGCGCCGCATCGACCGCACTGGAGCACGCGAGTGACGTTTATTTTCATCGCGCTTGAATAACGACAGATAAATTTGCGAAGGAAATATTACCGCGCGCGCGCTTTTCTCACGAAATTTTATCTTGCCGCGGCAGAGGGAACGCCGGGCTGAGCGTCGCGCTATAAATGTTGCGCCATGAATTTTGTCCGCGGCGGACGACGAGCTTTTTTGCCGGCTTTTCAAGATAAAATCGCGGACCATCTGGCGCGGATATGCGTTTACAATTACCGCTGCATCGCGAATTGCCTATGTAAATGCCGTTCGTCGCACTCGCGTTTCGAACTGAACCGCGGGGTTTTTTTTTTTTTTTTCGTTGGCGATTAATACACGACCGTTGTGCTGGCTTGGAATAACCCTCCGGCGAGGATTATCGACCTCGTGTATCGCTCGTTCCTCTCTTCCGTCCTCTTTTTTTCCCCCCTGCTACCTCCGAAAACGCGCGGATACTCTTATCTGGCGCGTAGTGGGGATAAAAAATGACGTCTGTCACGGATCGGGCCGTTCGAAAATCTCCCAATTGTGCGAAGGAGAGCCGACCGTTCCGGATTTTCAGGGGTAAGGCTCGGGCATATATCAGCCGGTGCCTCGTTTCTCCCTGCGAAACGTTCCACGGAAATACGCTCTTTGCGTTGGCCATTTGACCTCCAGAGAAGTTGCTTATGGGCACACAGCTCGACGTGGTAAATGCGATTATCGCACGTTGACTTTTCCGGATGAATGCGCTTTGCCATCCGTTTTCCTTGCTCCACCCAACATTTACGCGAATCTTGCAAAAAATTTAATTTACGACGAATTATCTATTTATTTAATACGCTTCCATATATGTAGAATAATTTCTCTTCACCTCGCTGTTTTGTTTAACTCAAGTATTGAGATTTATTATCTACGATACGCTCCACTCTGTTTTTTAATTTTCATTTAATTGACTCTAAAGGCTAATCTACAATGTGCTCTTTGCTTCCTGTTTCTTGCTTTTTGCATTTTGTCAATTTTTGGTTATGTCGCGTAATGCGATGTTTGTTCGTTCTGTCATCCAAGATAAAAGTTGACGAACTTCGAAAGAGACAAGAAACACGATTGTCGGTAAAACAAAGGAAAAGCGTGGAAAAGCAAAGAAGTAAGACGCAAAGAGCAAGAAACAAGAAGCAAAGAGCACATTGTAGATTAGCCTTTAGAGAATAGATGTATTTGGATTTTGGAATGCATTGGAATAATGAGAGAGATTATAACATGGCAAGTTATAATTGACGCTGCAGAGGTAAAAATATGTAAAGCTCAAAAATATATTTGTTAAAAATTAAAATTCAAAAAATTTATCATCACATTACATTTAACAATATATATGCGTTAACAGATTATTTTTGTCTCGTACGTTTTCTGTAAAATAGCAAGTAATACATAAATTTATTCGTCCTCTTTTTAAGTATTCTGTAAATTTTTTCCATAAGAGATTACAAACTAATAGTATAATGGATTTTACTCATTCATTACTTTCGGTTCTCATTTCATATTTAATTCCCTTTCTTATATTCTTATATTAGTTATAATCACGTAATATTAAAAATATTTTTTTTGTTACGAAAAAATCTTTCTTATATTCTTATATTAGTTATAATCACGTAATATTTAAAAATGTTTTTTTCGTTACGAAAAAATCTTTTTCATACAACCATTTCACAGTTATTTCAGTTTCATAATCACGAAAATCCATAGGTATGACTTTTTCATTCGTCTTCTAGCGTTCTCTTCTCCATGTGTTGATTAAAAATTTCTATATCTGCAGCATCACTACTTCATATGTTCGTTCGCGTGCTTGAAAGTAATAGCGAATCGTAAGTTTTTCATTGTAATAACTTTACTTAATGCTATACAAAACGTACTACGCTGACACACAGCGGACACACAAATTAGATTAATGGAATTCGGTTTAATCAGTCGGATTATTACCTTTACAGTGCATTAGCTATTTGTTTGTAATTCCGAACGTGAGAACACCGATAAATAATTCTGCATTTATTAACTACTACTCGTATATTTAATTGGAGCCACATGTGCTTCGAATTCTTCGTGTTCTTTTTAATCCGATTAAGTGTGGCATGATAGTTACGTAAATTATGTACTGAAAATTGGAATGTTTCTGGAGCGGCAAATTACGTTGAACGTATTTATTTGTTTTCCAAAATTACCGCAATTTTTTATTATTTTCGAACGTATCTGAGAGCATCGCGTATCGATTTTTTTACGAAAGAGGTCATTTCTATCTCTCTATAAAAAAACATATATATTCCTATCTTCAAAGCGAACCACTGATGCATAGTGCTTCTGTTCTCATAGTTGAAGTTATGGAAATAATAATTTGAAACTGAGATCCTCGTTGCTCGTAATCTTTGCCTTTATGGTTTCATCGGACCGTAGTATACAGCTTGTATTTTTACAACAAAACTTGTTTTACGCGGTGCTTTTTCACGCTCGTTTTCGTACATTTAACGCTGCTAACGTCACGGACAAGTACCTTCTGTACTAGAGAATGACTTTATGTTGCGGAGTAAAAGGTAGAGAATACAATTTTACAATCTTACCATTAAAGGAAACGAGGAAGTGATTGAAACTCATGATCATTCCTGTCTTTGACTGTCGATTACAATATCCTTTCATCTTATCTAGACGCTAACAGTTCGCGTACGATTTGCCTCTTTATTTCTCGGTTAACTTTATTTTCAAATTGTTCATAAAAGAATAGCAACAATACTAACGTAACAAATGTAATTTCCTCGACGGTTACTGATTTTATTTTTCGCGATACGACTTCTTTTTACAATCACGAAGTTGACGTTCATACGTCAGTTTCTACTAGAAAGCGACCAACGAAAAACGTCAGTTTCCTCTAGAAAGCGACGTAAAATATTCAATGCATAAATACAATGTCCTCATACGTCGATTTTCGCGGGACGGCCGACCGCGAGCAAAGAAAAGCGGCGGGGAAAAAGCGCGGGTTCGCCGAGAATCGGCGACGTCATCGTCTCTTGTCGTAATCCAGTTCTTTTCTTCGCCGGCTTGTCAAACACACGGACCGAAAGTGTCACCTGCTCGCCGCGGAGCGCGACATATACGTTTCGAATTGAAATGCTATTTGCACGAACCGCTTTAGTCTGTGCTTATTGCGTAAACAAGCGCGCGTCAATTCCGTTTAAAAAGCTACGCGTTTTAACTCTTCGTCTCAGAATTTCTCCGATGTGCTGCAATTGTGTTTGCAATTTACATTTTTCCCGCAAACATAACTCCGGCAATTTAGTAAAATTATTAACATTAATACAATAGTAACTTGTAGATAAATTCTAATAATTTACTAATTTAGTACCCACAAACAATGACTTCGATAGAAATATTTAAATGTACACTAAAAAAATAATTTTGTTGTCATAATTTGGTAGACCTAACCAAATAATTTAGTTAATATAGGCTCAACCAATTGTTTAATTACTCCAACCAAAAAATTTGGTCCCTTCTATTTAGTTCCTGCAACAAAAATATTTTTCTTGCTTTAATATTTTCTTTTATATATTTTGTCCGTCTTAATTTTATAATTGTAATGTCAAAATAACATTTACTTTCAAACTAATATTTACTCTTGGTGCCCAATTTTGGGAACTCTCCTTCCAAGAGTCATCATTAGAACATGAATGAAAAATCTCATAAAACCTCTCTCTTTATTCCATCTCCTGTGGTTTTTTACTTACGAGAAATAGAACTCTACCGCGTCCATCCGGCGGCGGTGCTGCGAACTGCTCGCGAGTGAGCAGCACGTCCTTTTCGCTTTGTCGAATTTTGTGCTGTTTGGGTATCATGGGCGCCCTTACAACTTTTTTCAAGGAGGGGCAGAGTGTATACACTTAGGGGTACCATTTTTGTAAGGCTCTTCGAAACGAACGTTATTTAATATTTTCAAATAATATTGAAAAAATATATATTTATGCAGATTTTAATTTTTAAGTGTATAAATTTCAAATAAAAATTATCTGGTTGTCAATCATAAAATCATTCTAAATTGAAAAAATTAAAATCCAGGGCATATGTCCCTTCTTGCCCCCCCTCATGGGCGCCAATGTTGGGTATAATACTTATTATAAATTAATACAATTGGAATAATTACAAATTTTTTGCAAAATTCATTTACTTAATAATACAAATGGTTTTCTTAATAACGAATTTTAAATTAATGTTAATGAAACAAAAAAAATTAAGCAAATAATTTGGTTGCGCTAATTTAAACGAGTTTGTGAATTTTGCTCTATCTATAATAAATTTGGTTGGCGTAAGTAAAATATTTTGTATTGCCAATCATAATGTGTGTACGAAATATTTTGGTTGCAGTTAAAAAAATAATTTTTTCAGTGTAATAAATCTCGAACGTATAACGTGATATTTATTATTCTTAAAATATGTGTCAGTTTTGAGTAGCAAAATGCGCTCGATACATACATAAGTTACGGCATATGCGTTTCTCTTACCATAATGCCAGATCATCCTCTTATGTATGTTTTATGCCGCACCACTAAGCACCTGTCTCGATCGTGCTTACGTTGGAGCTTTCCGCAGAGCGCGGAGCTATAACTCGCGCCGCGGCGTGCCGTGGCACGTTCGTGACCGATGATATACGTAATGACGTTCGACGACGTGTCAAACGGCGCATGGACGATAGCTTCGTGGACGTAAAGCCGTTTCGGGGAGTCGAGCTGGCGTGAATAGCGACGGCCGACACGCATGCATACAACAGCAGGGTAATTTGTATGGGGCTCACGCAAGAGGTTTCGGGTGACCGTGATACGTGGGGGTAAACTTTCGCGTGCCATCGCTTCTAATTCCGATACGGCCGCTAAATCGCCCTTTCCGTAAATTCGCTTCCTGCCCGTCAGCCCATATATGCTAACGTAACGACGACTGGGCGGGGTAAAGCGGGAAAAGGTTCCTAAAAAAACAAAAGCTGCGTCGGCGAAAGGACGTATCAATGTTTGTATCATCATCTCTCAACGATGCTTAGGCATCGTTCCTTTTTGTGCCCTAATATTGATATATGTATGTTAAAGTATTACTCCTATTTGTCTTCTCGATGTGACAGGATGACAATCGAGAAGTTGCTGCAACTAACTGCTAAATAACTGCTATTATGTAATACGAATATAGAGAATGAAATGAATAAAATACTACTCTGCAGAAAAAAAATCCGTTATTTTTATTAATTTACATAGTGCCAGAAAATATACATTTATGAGTTTGTAAAAATAAACATTATAAAAAAGCCGAAAATTTAGTCGGTTACATAATTCAGTACATGTTCAGAACATCTCATGCATGAGCGGTCGTTTCCATGAAAAGAATTTGCCTGGATTTCTTCGAAGACATTGTTACAGTTATTAATGTTCAAAAATATAATTAATTGTTTTCAGAAACTATTCCTCGATTTAGTCATAATTTTACATTTAGTTGTAAATGTTTGACGAATATACGTGGAACAAATGAACTAAACTGAAACTATGAAAACTAAGAAGAAAAAATTCATTAATATAAATTGTACAAACACTCAAAATAAACGAGAATCTAACGAAGCCATGGTAGATGAGGTCAACATGTCGTTGGCCGTTAGACTGATAATTTATTCTGGCCACATCGCCGATATTTATATATATATAAAAAAAGTTGGGTCGCTGTCGATCGATGTTATCGCAAGTTCCTTCGGAGTGAAGAGCTCAACTAGGATATATCTGGAGCTATTAATTACGGGAACGTCAAGACCAGGAGGGTCAAGTTGTCTCGAGATAGGTCAGACGCGAAAGATCCGCGCAAATGCCGCGCACACAGCGACCGGTTTAATCTTTTTATCTTTAGATTGTGGCGGCGGCAGACCCCGCGCTATTTATAATCCATAGGTACTTCTGGGAATTGGTACCTGGGCAGGCACCTGTTTCGAGGTGTGACACGTGAAGTCCTAGAAAAAGCCGGCGCGCGGCAGGACGTTTCATCTAACATACCATCTGTATTACTTGACGTCGTACTTTCTTCCACGTGAAACGGGATGCAATACCCCCGGCGTCCGAACGCGAACGTGACAGACGACAGATTGGCCGGGATCTTACGTCGATAAGAGAATGGGTCCGCGACGGTGCACGAGAGCGCGGAACATTCCGCAAATACGCGCCGCCGCGAGAAGATGGGAAAAAATGTCTGCCTTCGAGACACGTTATATTTTCTTATTTCCCGCCATAACGTCTCGCGTCATGCACGTAATGACATGTCATTTGTAAACTGAATGTAGTCGGGCGTTATCGTGGAAGTCGCACGAAGCTTCAACTGTGTGTAATCAATGTGCTATATCTTGCCGCCTGCCTTTTCATTTGCATAGCGATTCGGGGAAGAAACTAGACACGCTATGAGTTTATTTCTCAGGCATCATTCGGACATATATCTTGATATACCGATTAATAAATGATACTTCTTACGTGTGCGAATTTTTACGCGGACCATTGAGAAATGAGAGGGAATTGTCAGTCGCTCGTGGGAAAGCGGTGGTACTGGGTGAGAAAATATAACGGCCAACGGCACGTTAATCAATTACGTCGTAACGTTAATAAATCCCGCGCAACATGATTATAACAACAACGAGCGTTTTAAAGAAAACCCACGAGAAAATCCATTATAAAAATCTCTCTTAGCCATTCAAGACGCCGCCGGCCGGCGCTATGGCCATTAATTACAGACGTCCTATTAACACGTATTTCAGCCCTAGTAGCAGCGGCGATGGCCACAATATCCCGCTTTTTGCGTCATGCCATCGTCATTCCCTAGTCTCGCGGGGGATGGGGAAGAAGGGGGAGGACCAACCCAGTCTGGTCTCGTGAACGTGTCCCTCGAATTTTCGCGAGGACCGTGTGCACGCGAGATCGTCCGGGACTATTTAGAATGATACGACTCGCCTCGAAAATGAGCGCCCCGACATAAAAGCTCCAGTTATAATGAGTTCTTTCCGCCGCCTCCATACTTTCGCCCCAGAGAGAGAGAGAGAAAGAGAGAGAGACTTCTGCTAGACGATTTTCGCGCGCATAAGTCTCGAAGTAAGCCGCGTCGATGTGAAAACACACAGTGGAGTGCTGGCGGATAAAGAGAAATGCGAGTACAGAGGGAGGCTGATGGTTGCCTGGTTCAACTTATTCGTCAGTTTCATCGCGAGTAACAACCATCGCGGAGCCTCTCTATTGTGCGCCGCAACGGCGACCGGGAATTGCTGTTGCTGTTGTGACCTCGTGTCGGCGACGCGTCGCACAACCACGTGTCGACGAGGCGTTCGATTATATCGCGCCGCCGGCGCGAGTCTGGGCCCCTATTTATTTTTAATCGAGGCGAGCGTGGGAGAGCGCGCGCCGCTCTTGTGATTAACGCGCTCCAGATTCGCCGATCAGAGGAAACGCGCTCGGCAGGTGTGTCCGATGTACGCTCGATCGAAATGAAGAGTGGAATGGGTCAACAGTGTCTTCTAGTACAGAGAAAAAGGATCACGTGTACTCTGAGCCTCAAGGATTAAACGTGAAATCCTGTCATGAAAAACATAAAGATGTTCCATTTGTTCTTATTATCCAAGTCAAAATTGGATTAATTAATAATAAAAGCGAGATTGAGCTAAACGCGATATCGCCTAATTTTTAATGACATAATCAAAAAAGTCGTTCCACGCTTTTAAATAATTTTATATTTATCTAGAAAGGAAGCGATTATCAGGACGAACACTTTGGCAATCAATATTCCTTCGCGTTCATTTTCTCATGTATTTTATAATCGACATTCTTGCTCTTTCCACGAGTTTTAACGAGATTCTTGCGATTATTACTTTCCTCGCATGATAAATTCGAATTAGTTGTTCTCGATAAAATTGTTCGAGCAGCTTTGAAGAATAATACGTCCCATCAACGGGTCTGATCGGGTTATTGAATGTTTGACTCGGATGTGACACGGACGATGATCGATAGAACATCACGTTACACGTTATTAAAATACTTTAGCGATGGCTGTACAGCGATTTATCTTAGCCATCGCTCTTCAGTGAGAGGGGGACACGGGATAAAAAACGTCTCCAGCTTTTCTCTCATCACTTGTGCGAAAGTCACCGGTATTGCATGGGTCACCGGTATATAGGGCGCGTGTCGATCGTTACAAAGTCCGCCGGTACTCGCAGGACGTACCAATGACGAGTTAGCGGGAAAGAGGATTGGACTTCCTGCAGTTCGTCGAAGTGATTCGATGGTGAAACGAGCAGCGAAACATTTTCATTTCCCCGCAGGGTTCAGGACGACGACGCGCCGACGTTCTGAACTCCGCCACTCTCTTGTTAGCCCAGTTAAATCCGAGGTAGAGTTAATTCGGTTTGTTCCACGGTCAGGGATCTGGAAACCTATTGGACTTTGCTTTACGTGACTGACCGTTCTGACAGTAGCAATTTCTTGGCAGACGCACGGCGAGAAAGTCATCGCGAACGTTTTGACGCGTTACGCGCGGGATTAATCCGTGAAATTAACTTGATTATCGTTTCAGCGGTCGCTTTTCGTTCCGATCGAATTAAAACTTTATGAAAGAAACATCGCCATTGGCGTAAAAAAAGTATTTATTCCTGAGTTTACTAAATGTATATCAGATTTTTCCATAATTCACGAAAAACATTTGATAACACGGAAACAACATTACCTGGTGCATATTAAATTAACAGCTGAAATTATGTTCATTATATCTTTTAAAAACGACTTTCGTAGTTTTGGTCAATACATGTCTTAGATTATGTAAGAAAACTCTTTTTATTGTCCGGCATACACGGTAAGAACGGTTTTGCCGAAGTATCTAAAAATTTGGCCAGATATAGATCTGAAAATATATTTGTTAGACTTAGACCATCAAAAGTAATTATGTAGGACACTCCAACATGATGAAAATGCTGCATAAAATTTTGATATTCTAACAACTATTTTAGGCACCCTACATAATTATTTTGATGACACAATCAAATTATTTTCAGATCTGTATTTGGCCAAATTTTTAGATATTTCAGCAAAACCATTCTTTCCGTGTACGTAACGTCGGATTGACACGAAAATCACGAATGAGACGTAAACATGAGATGTAAACATATAGCTTTGATATTAGTTATCACATCATATACAATATATTATTTCTGCGTGAATGCAAAATTTAACTCGAGATACTGCGACATTCATGAACATAATTCGAAACAGTTCAAAAGGGTTTCGCCGTACCTGACTGCATAAACTAACACAACAAACTCGTTACTTATGTCCAAATCGATGCGGTGGTATTAAATTTAACGACGCGGTCGAATGTCATCAGAGGCAGAGAGGAACCACGTGTATGTATTCAGTCTCTATGTTTGAGATCGTGGACAGTAAGGCGATTTCTGAACTAGAAGTTAAAGACAGGTATAGGTAAATCCCGTCTATGTCGGCTTTCTAGTCGTTAGTAAGCCGACAGGGGAGTCTGTGAAGTCGTGAAACGCACCGTCGAAAACGCGAGTATAACGAGAGATTGTGGTATTTACGAGGAAGATACACTGCCACACACCGCTACGCGTGGAATCGTCGTCGGCCTCGGGCTTTCGCTAGGAAACGTTTGCGGGACGAAACCATCCGCTTTAAATCTCTGTATATCGACATGGCAGATGCAGCCCTAGTGATATTTAAAGGCTGGTTGTTTATTCCGACGTGTAATTGTAACGGCTACTTTTCTCGAATGCCATTCGAGAACAATGTATTTTTATATGTGGGCGACGATGTGCACGTACTTCAGTTCGCCCTAGTTATAAATGGACGATCCGTTCCGTTCGCGACAGAAAATCTCAATGCAAACTCAAATAAACTCGAGACAGAGATTAGTTAAATTGTTAATTGGAATTGATTAAATATATCATTTCTTGTAAAAATTTAAAGAAAACGAGCAGTATGAGAAAAGATTTAAGATAAATAATTTACAGATAGATAGATAGATAATGATAAATTAAATTAAAATTATTCTTAAAATTATTCTTAAAATAATCACCAAATTAAATTTTATTTCAAATAAATGCTGCTATATGTTTATAAAGTTATCTATTGTTTCAGTAAGGCCATGCGATTTCTCTCACACTCACTAAAATAATTCGAAATTTGTGAATGACTTGTTAGGTATATATATTGCAATAAAACTGGGCCATGCAGTGGAAACGTTGTTTTCGTTCGTTAAAGCTAGTTGTAAAAATTCATCGGTGTTATACAATTATAGTCATATCAAATGTAAATAGCGCACATCCCATTCATCATGCAGTACTGACTTTTAACAAATGGATATATTAAGCAGAATGGTTATTTGACTCGCCAATTTTTCAAAGATTAAAATATATGTTCTGAAAATATTCGCGTATCGATTTCACAAAATTGTAACAAAATATCCTGTGATAACCGAAAAGCATGACGGTACGTTTAAAGATTATGCGATACATACATACAATAAATTTGTTCGATAGTTACTGACAATGAGATATATAGTGGCATATTTCCGGGAAATTACGGCATATTCATATAAAGGTCCATTGACAGTTCTTAATGCAATGTTCCTTCACCTGTTACGAAAGTCGCAATTTCCTTTAACCATTGAGAGCGATGGTAAATGGTTTCTCTCTGTGAGAGGAAAGCTATTTGTTCGCTGGTCAGAAAATACCAATAGCAACGATCGGGCACGTGATCTACCAGAAGAAGGAGGGGGCTTTCTTGCGAGAGACGAGGAGAATTTCTTTTCACGTATATAAAATAATTTCTATTTGCGAGCGCGCGCGCGCTTTCGTATACGAGAGGACCGCGGATATTATGTGACATACATCTCTTATGGAACGGTGGCGAGAGACTCCTCTGTGAAAAGTGAAGTCCCTTCGAGAATGCGCGCGGCGATCCTATCACGACTGCTCATGGCAATGTGCGCGCAGTATAGACGGTCCAGTATAGACGGATAAGACGAAAATTCGATTTGTGCCGTCGTCAGCCTGTATCACATATCCGCGGAAATGTTCGTTTTTACTCGAAATAAATTTCGCCGACGTGAAGACGAGCGGCGAGCAGAATACGTGCGATATCTCTCGGCCACACGCGACCGTCGTAGGGGATGGGGTTTCTACGCGAGGGTGCACGTGGCACCTTTCCACCCACGTCCCTACGGCATCGTCCAGCTTCCCCTTTCTTTAACTCCCAGGAGACTTTAAAGATTTCAAGTTATAACCGCGCGGACGAGAGAAACGATATCCTGAAAATTGCATTCCCATGACTGGAACATTTCACCGCCATAATGTATCGCTCCTACCCCGGTCGAGTGGACCTGAAGATTCCATCTCTAACGCTCGTTCTGGCAGAATGTTCAAGATCGAAAGAAGCCTAGTTATCATTGACGTCGGTGTATAGCTAAATGATTACAGAAAAGACTGAAAGAAAGGACCCATTAGTTTTGATTTATTTATATATGTAATAAGCATAAAAATAATATATTAATATATATTGTATATATTATGTATTTATTATAGTAATATTAATGTGTTATTCGCGAAATCGCACAATATTCGACGGAAAATGTTAATAATGCGCTTCCAAGCACTAAAGATGGTCAATTAAGTAGACATTAAGAATGAATGTAAAGTAGTTTTCTGCTAAATTTTGCTACTTGTCTCCTTGCTTATTTATGTATGAAAATATAGGTTTATTTAGTATTTATAAAGAGACAAAGTGGGTATTTATACAAGAGCTTTAAATTATTATTACTCTACTGGCACCTTCTCTTTCTTTAGAATGTTATAAATATCTCTTAAAATAATCGTATGGCACGTATTAATATTCATTCGCGTCTCTTCATGATTATTTAAGTATGATATCGATTGTCAAAAGTTATAGGTCTTCTTGTCGGAGTTTTATATATCTACGTGTGATGAATGAATCATCCAGCAAGGAGAAGAAACAAAAAACAGAGATTAATGTTTCATTTCATTTTTAGAACATACAGATTCCATTACCATAATAAATTCATTGAAATCTATTCGATTGAAACGCCGACGAATTAAATATTTCTTTCTTAACTAATCATCAAATTTCTTTGGTGACTGCGTTTTATTTCCATTAATCGTGTTCATTAATCATACGAATTCCAATAATAACGTTCATGTCTTCAGAATACACGGAAATTTAGTTAAAATGGAATCACATGCCCTCTCACTTTTTGCGATATCCAATATTTGATCGCGTTATATATACTCCAAAAATCTGTAGAAATATAAGGAATCGAAATAACATTCCGCTCAGGTTTTCATATTGCGCGATAGAAAATGCTATAATCTTTTTATGACGCCACCGATTCCGCTGGTGCTTTGAACGGGAAACCGCAATTTCCACTCGCGTACCCGGTATTCCCAGCCTCGCATCTGCGTGCGCAGATCCGCACACCGACCTTATTTTCCATACACATGGTACAGCAATATCCAATTCCAGTCTTACACTGATCAGCCGTCAGATGATATCTATTCGCAGGAGAGTCCTTATATTTATGAAAATAAATTGATTCTCCTGTAGTCTTGGTCTTATAAAATATTATAAGACGTTTCGTGTTTCGTGAAATTCGCCGGCGATGTTATCAATGCTCCCGGGTTCTGGGTCGCGCACATATCCCATGGGAGTGAATAATATAGCGGTTTCCGCAGCACATTCAGTTGTGCACTTGTTGATCGAAAAATCGCAATTTGCATTTGCGTCCGACGGATGAAAGATACACAACCGCGGGGCTTGTTATTGGCAAACAATCCTATTAACGTCTGGAATACGAAGAAATGAAGAATCGTTTTGGTATATAATTTAATCAAATTTTTTGCGTGTATTATACTTTGTGTACACAGTGAATAAGCCCGCATATAAATTCGTAAAAATCTTTATTGCTTCATTATATTTGCTTATTTCCCGCGGGCAATCTTTGTTCTCGCTCGCGCATACATCCGTTTGTCGGATTATTCGTGCAGAAATTACCGCGTCCATCCGAAAGATCCATGCACGGAAGATACGTGCATTGCGTATTCGCCGAAAATCCCTATCTAATCCTAACAAACAAAATGCTACGTTTCGAAATCCTCTTTTCGTCATGCCGCAACAGCTACAAACGCAGTAATCATTTCGCGGAGCGTGACGGATTCCAGCGGCTCTTTGAACTGGGAAACCGCAATTTCCATTCGCACGTAGGCATCCGTAGGGCTGTAACCGCGGGAAGCGCGTGTGCACGCACTTACATCCACGCAGTATGTACGAGTCCGGCGCCCGTGAGGGACAAAAGAGCGCCGCGCCGCGCCGGTCGCGAGCCGACAGAGAAACGCGGAAAACTGATTTCCCTCTTTTCCGGCGTTTGGTGCAATTGCCCTTCCGCCTGCGACCCAGACTGTCTGAAATTGCACGTTGACTTGACTATCTCGACATAAGCTTCTGAACGATTCTTTCCACCTTTCTGTCCCGTTCTGTCTGGCTGTTTCTCATACATACACATACGCTCTCTCTCTCTCTCTCTTCTCTCTCCCCCCCCC
>NJRQ01000079.1:97520-154002 GCA_003063805.1 Aphaenogaster ashmeadi
CTCTCTCTCTCTCTCTCTCTCTCTCTCTCCTTTCTCGCGAAGCTTCGTGGACAGCTCGCCGTAAATTGGACGCCTATTATTTCACGCGTTGCCGGAGCTTCAGTCTCTCGGCATTTCCTTCTCTTTTTCCTCTTTGGTGCACGAATCCACCGTATATTCGTTTCTCGCTCTCGTCTGCGCTTTATTTCCATCGCGCACTCGTTTACACGCACTTTCCAACTTCCCATTCCTACCCCATCCGTTTTCATTACCTTTTATCGCCGTCGGATTAGCCGTCTGTTTTAGTTAGCCTGAGTAGAATCCTTTTGGTCGCGTTCCAAGCAGCGGCATCGTTGTTTAATTTCCTTATAGATACTGCTCTTTCCTTTTCTCTCCTCGTTGCATTTGTGGTATCCTTAACCATTAACGCGTCGTTCTTTCCATTGTTACTACATTTCGCTATTATCATCAAGTTGTTATTTGCTACGGTTTCAGCTATCCGTTAGTTTGTTTCTTGGTGACGGAGGGTTGGAGACTTCTTAACAAAAGCATTCAACACACCTGTCCCAAAGCTTCTATACACAGAAAAAAAGAACATTCTTATTTCAAAAATATCTTTATTTTTAACATGTAAATCTTAAAATGAGATTTTATAGCGTTAAACGAAGAAATATTACTTGCATTCAATAAAGAAAATTATAGTCTTATTATTCAAAAATAATTTTTATTAATGGAAAGCAAAGAATATTGGATAGAGAATAACAGTACTTTCAAACCGAGAATATTCATATGATAAAGATAATACAGTTTAATCTTATTATTGTATTCTTTATGTGACAATTACAATATATTCAAATTAATTTATAATATTCTTGAAATACAAGAATATAAAATTCTTCTAAGAAAATAATATTTTCTTGCTTATATATGGAACAATGATAGTGTTAATTTAAATATATTCGTCTTGATTGAAGACTTTTTTTTCTGTGTGTACAAATTCCATTAATGAATTCCTCCGCCATTAACGTATGTTTTTTAATGCTTTCTAATTTTACGTTTTACTTATTTGTATAAATCCAAGGCGCCTGACTTAAAAATATACAACGCACTTTTCTTGGGCTTTAAGTTCCTTTAGGATTTTTCGAGCATCATCAAAGGGTTTCTCTCCTTCGCTCGTTCTGTCTGTCTTTTCGCTCCGTTTCCGTCCATCTATTTTTCTTTCGAGTTCCGTACTTGCTTTTCTTCACTTCTCGTCGTCCTCCCTCTCCTCCTCTCCCTGTGCTATCGTTCTTTGTATGTCGTCGAACTTTCTTCTTCGTTACGTCTCTATGTCGCGGCTTCTTCTTCCGATTTACTTTCTCGTTTCTTTGTTTAGTTTTGCGCACATATATATCCACGCTCAAAGAGAACGCTATCTGTAAAATAGTCATTTTATACTTACTTGTTCCGTACATTGTCGAATAAGTTAGTCATTCCATTTCCAATAGTAGCTACATAAATGATAGAAGGCTACTCAGACTTTGTTGTCCTTTACAATTGACTCAGATTCTTTTTCTTTGGTGTATCATTTCATTTCGTCCCTTTTCATAATAGCTATTTTTTGTTATTTGCCTCTTTTATGTTCTCTTATGTTTATCTTTCGATAAAAAAAGAAATATCCGTCCCCTTATCCCCTTTGATCTCTTCTCTTCTGTAAGATACAGAAATATATTCTTCGCATATCTTGACGATTATATCAACGGATTGGTCATTGTAGAAGAAGCATGTGTTATTAAAAAAGATTCATAATAATAAGAAAAGATTCCTGTAGTTGTTTATTAGCTAATTTCGCATTCTACCAAAGTTACTATGAACGAAAAATACAGCTCGCATTTATTCCTTAAAATATATATTTTGACGTTATAGATAAAACACATCTATCTAAAACAACAAAAATTCCATTATACACATCAGCACGGAGAAAATTTTATATTAAAAATTATTATGTATGGCAGTAGCCGTGGTCCATTGGCTAGAATGTTTACTATGTTTTCAATTGAAAAACATCGTAAATATTTTTATAATTCCAGCAATGGTCCACGGCTACTGCCGTACATAGCTAATATATCCTTTCTACAATCATCGTTTGAATTCGTTCGAAGTACACGCATTCTCGAAGTACACGCGAAGCACTTCGCGTTCGACAGATTTTTCCGTACATATAGTTATCGTTCGATGCGACTACTTCACTCGATCTGTACAGACTCGTATATGCTTTCTACATTATTCTGTGTCGAGCGTTTAAGGGGATACAGTCCCGGAGCGCCTAATATAAACGTGCCTCTTCCTCCATTCTCCGTCCTCTTCCCTCAGAGGGAGAAGGAGAGGGTCGATCTCGTTTTCTCTCTGTCCCTTTTTCAATTTCAACCTCGTCCACAGTTTTGTCTCCTCTCTCGCGTACACGCGCGTATTGCGTTTTCCGCCATTTCCGCCTCTCACGGGGACTTTTCTTTCTGTCTACAGCGGACGTGTCCGCGTATATAGCCGAGCGGAGACGCATTAACTCGCAAGTGCTCTCGGATACTATCCGGAGGATAACGGCCTCCTGTGTTTCTTTCCTGGCGGCCCGAGTGGGAGAGCGCTCCGCGCCGTTTCGAGGAGACTTAAGAACGGGAAAGGGGAGAAGGATGGCGCAGGGCGAGGCTGTTTTGCGCCCGAGTCTCGCAGTTTAACGACTATCCACTTGAATCGAGCCAGTAATATCGTGCGCGCGCGATGTACTATCCACCGACGGAATAAGGAAGCGTTTCTACAGGGGAACTTATGCAACATTCAAGCGCTTCTTTCCGCCTTTTGGAGGGTACTCCCGTTGCGCGTTCAATGGCATTATACGTAACGTTCGAAGAAACCCCCCTTCCTCGAGGAAGATACGTAAAGTTTACGCTTTTTCTTATTATATACTGGTCTTTTTGCAATTTTAATTTGATGGATCTCGAAAATAAATCATTTCCGGTCATGCGGAATTATATTAACTTCTCAGAGTTAAAGTCGGAATACTTGAAATATGTGAAAAACTAGAGAGGCGATTGTTAGGATATCATATGCCTGTAAATGCTTTTATTAGATCCTTTTATTTCGATAGCATCATGGTTGATAGCATCATCTTTAATTTAACTGCTTTGCCATAATTTGATCATATATCTTATCTACGCGGATTTCAATCATAAATTATGTCTTCCGAGCGCTCTGCAACTGCGGCTATCAACAATTGCATTGATCTGCGATGGCTGTAATGGCATTAATGCATTGGTTGTCATCGTGGACAAAGACACACGTCGACATTCGGATGGCAAAGGACGTCGCGTGACAGTATCGTTTCGAGAACCTTCCACGGGGTTGGCGGTTCTACTCATCAAAGGGTATCTATATTAATGAGATAGCGTGCTGCGCCAGGCTGCCGCGCCGACCGCCCTTATTACGCGCGAGTGGATGATTTTCGGCGCGTCATGCGGGAGTGGTTGACAAGATGCAGTACGCGCGAGTATATTATCAAAATTCATGAAGCCCTTTATGAGTACCAGCTATAGGCTCTAGACAACTATGGTTCGGCAACGAGTTTAATCTGCTGCATCACTCTTATCACTTTTGCGACAGATTCCTGCGATTCGCCATTTTTATCCTTTTAACCTTCGTAATTTTTAAATATTCCATTTAAATGTTCATAAGTTTTAAGTAAGTTGATATGATTCTCTTTTGTGGAAAGTATTATAATCAATTTTCTGTAAGCTCAATTTTCTATTTCAGTGGATATATAAAATGCCTAAGTGAGAAAGAAAAAGAGAAAAAGGTAATCAATTATCATAACCGATTATAATTAATCAAATCTTCGAAATCATTATATATTTTTAGTTCATAATTATGATCGTTCTATCATAAATAATAATATTATTTATCAATTAAAATCGAGAACGGCCAAATACGGTCATAGCAGATCTTAGTGCTCATTAATATTTTATGTGTGATTTTTCTAGTTCTTTTAAACTACGCGCCGTTACTTTCGGACTTGAAACGCAGCTCCTGAAACCAGAAAAGTAATATCACAATGATAATGATGCTAACAAACAATATTATTTATGATTTCAAATGTGTATCAGAAGAATTTAAATGATGATAAAATATATTTTTTCTGCTATATTGTATGGTTTAAAATGATTTATGCAATATTTGTTAATTAAAGAGAAAAATGTATGAAAAGATTTTAATATGCGTTTGTATTTCATTCCAGTGAACATTTACGGAAACGATTTTCGATGCATACAAAACAAGCATACAAAACATTATTATCACCTTTACGATAATTAGGCGTGAAGGGTTCGTTTAATAAATTAACCGCGTAAATACGTTGTGCACCAAATCCGCCAGATGCACTTCGTTCAGCACTCGGACCACGTAGTGCGCAGCAAGCATCTCTCGCCGGTCGACTGTCTATAAAACGTGTCCTCACCTCGGCAATTCTGAACATAATCCAAAGTGTTGCAAGCACCTATTTCGCAAAACAAAGCTTTCTCTTCCGGTTGCCGCCCATGGACGGCCGCTCGGTATGTCCTATGAGAGCCCTGCTGCTCATTTTATTTGGAATCCGCTTGGTAGCTTCGATTGCTCCCTCAAGGCTGCGTCGATTTTCGAAGCTCGTTGCGCATTGCACGGGGCGTTGGGTCGCGCAACGACGAAAGAGGAAGAGGATGGCGAAAAGGAGAGGGATGGAAAGGGAGTGTGCAATCGATGCACTATGCAGGAGAAAGAGCCGGCGTCTGTGTAGAAATTCTCAATATGAATTGCGAGCGGAGTTTAGTTCATTTTGGCAAATGTCTTGCCACTTTGGCAACATATAGACATCCACGAGATGCACAATTCTCGCGGCTGCTGGAACCTCTTCCTAATCCGTCTTTTTATGAGCGATACTTAAAGTAAACGGTGTCGTCTTAGTTCTCTAGCGTGTTTACTCTTACATTCGGTCCATGGGATCGCGCGAAACTTGCAAATGCGTTTAATAACTCGAATTGTAACACTCATACGAAGAAAAGCACATAAAGCCGATGAGATTTCCAAGATAATACCGGCTAAATATTCCGGAGATAATTTGTAAGAGAGTTCGTACGGAGTAAGTTCCAAACATGTTTAAGACTACATTGAATTTACTTATTCTTGCCGTGAACTTGATATTAATAAATTTTAATGTATGCTTATGTATATTCTCGTAATAAACAAAATGAATTAAATATGCTTCTAATTTAGTTACAATTGTTATTGCTTTCATTTCTATTGTTTTAATTATTGCGGTTTAAAATGGTATCGCGAGAGAGAGAGAGAGAGAGAGAGAGAGAGAGAGAGAGAGAGAGAAAAAATGAGAAAGAGAGAAAGGGAGAGAGAGAGGGATTTAGACTAATTTTACATTATATTACAATTTAAAAAGAGATCGGTCAGTTTTACATTTTTGAACTTTTACAGTTGGTAAAATTTCAATATGATTCTTTAAATAGAGTTTATTGGCATCACCGCCAGAATAATTCGATTAAATAAAATAATTAAATAACTTAAACATCACTACGAACATAAATCTTTAATTCAATTTGTTCTGTGTTGCAATTGCATTGTGCTTATATATATGCATGTAACGTTGTGCAGAGGTATATTTTTATTGCTTTACTTTGCGTTGTTAAAACCACTATGTATCCACAAAAATATTTCTTTTGTTCGTTTCGTTATATTCAAAAAAATAGCGCGCGAGAGAGAGAGAGAGAGAGAGCGCAGATGTTTTCTCTTAAAAATTATAGAGATACAAGAAGAATTGTTTAAAATCAGATCTTCCAAAATTACTTTTCTTTCAAGAATCTCAAGAACACGTTTCTTGGAAAGCGCGTAACAAGCTGCCAAAAGACTCATTATTTCGTTAAGCAACTATTTGGCAGCGCATAAGTAACCGAGTTACTTTCGCATCTCAATCTTCCTCGCGTTCATACAAAGGCACTCTCAGCAGGAGGAGCCCAAGTGGTGAAGATGCAGAGCTATACCCAAGTAACGTCTCCATTTTCTCGCGGTTGAAAATATTCGCACGAGGCGCGAAGTGTCGGACCGCGGTTTTAAGGCAAGCCGTCGCCTATTTCTTGCCAAAAAAGAAACGAGAGAGGCAAAAAGGCTAAGGAAGGCGGAAGCGTCGAGGCGGAGCTCCGCAGGTACTTTACCCTATCGTCTTCTTCGTCGACGTCGCTGTCGCCGCCGCTGTCGCCGTCGCCGTCGTCGTCGTCGTCGTCGTCGTCGTCGTCGATGTCGTCGCTGTCGTTGCAGGCGACGTCGACGTCGTACCGCGGGAGAGAAATCGATTTTATCAGTGCCCCGGAGAGACGTCGCCGACGTCGCGCACAGAAAAACAGAAACAACTGTTGAAGCCGTTCTTCGTAGTCGAGAAACGGCGGAAGAAGCGGCGCGTTGGGACGAGGGATAAAGAATCGACGCGGGATAAAACCCAGATTGCACGCGATTGTACGAATCGCTCGTGTCGGGAGTGATTCTTATAAGGCGAGAAGACTGATGCGATTTTCCGCGGGATCGCGTTGCGGAATGTTACGGCGCAACAACGATTCGCGGTGAAATAATGTTGCTCGGCTCGTTATAACGACGCGATCGATGATTCTTTCTAGATGAATTGCCGAGCCCGGTAATCCCTCCCTTTCCGCAATAGAGTGAATTTTGCTTGCGGTGGCAGCTTTAGAATCGTGATTATCGGAGCGTACAGACACGGTAACTGGTGAGCTTTTACAATTTACGCGAACGGGTATTGATCTTTTTTTTTCCTTGGCGCTGTAAGTTTTTACCTCTTTCAGATGTTTTATAAAGCCGCGCAGAGTTACTCGACGCAATAAAACGTAATGCTCTTGTCCCGTAATCGGAAATCAAAATGACGTAAATACAAGCTTCGTTCTGAGAAAAAAGATGAGACAGTTTTTGACGAAGGTTGGTCCCGGGGTTCAGCGATATCGGTCTACAAGGGGCTCTGACTTTTAGAAGAAAGCACTCTCTCGGAAGAGAATCTTTCTTTCGGATGTAAAATATTTATCGCTTCTTATTCCGGCCTGCTAAATTAATCTCGCGTATATCCCCGCTGCGCTGGCAAGATTATCGGTAAGAACATATCGCCTCTCATAGCGTTCCGAAGGCGACCGGGCGCGCGGTGATTTACGATAAAGAATATGTCGCGCCAGGCGCAACATGAAATATCGTTCCACGTGGCGCAATAAGATCGCTATAACGAGTACCTCTTTTCTCGATGTTACAACTGAGATCAAGGATCCGCCTGTTTGAAAAGTTTCTGTTCGCTTAAAACCTCGGCGGGAGGTATATAAAATTGACCTCGTGACAAGAGAGTAGGAGGGAGGAGAGCTCCCGGGACGGATAAAAGAAAGATCTGTGAGAACTTGTCGATACTAAAGCACGGCGAAGCCGGAGAAGCTCGGAGCGCGAGCAAGCTCCCCCGTGTTGTCCTGGGATAAAATCCCCGATTGCACGCAACTGTGTGTCGAGATGTATCGCGCCCGTCGAGTGTATACGGATATAGGACAAATGTAGTCTAAAAGTAACCCTTAAGACACGTATCACGCTGCTGAATCGCGCCAGGAAATAGAGTGTCTTTCAAGTGGCATCCTCTTTGATATTCTCGCCAACGCAACGTTTACTTTACGTTTGCTTTACACGCATGCACACAATACGGGACATTTCTCTTTAATACACAACGATAAAGGCATAAACCGTATATAAATTATGTATATTGCTTATATGTGGAGCAGCTGCGCTCTTTGCTCTTAACATTATTTTTTTCTCATCGAGAGTTCTGTCATTTTCAGAATTTAATCCGATTCAGCGCTTTGATAGAAGCGAGACATTTCAAATTATTTCGCGACTGCAATATTGCAGTAACGCTGCAGGCTATGCCCGACTGAGATGAGAGAGTCGTGTTCAGGAATTCGTTGATAGGAGCAAAAGAAGCGCGGCAGAAAATGTTACAGAAGGAAGAAGCGTTGGCCCGGGATATAACGCGGATTGCAAAGGATGCGTAGTCCGTATTTGAAAGTGCATTATATGTAGATAGGTATGTAGGTAGATAGGTAGAGAGGTAGGTAAGTACACGTGAGATGGCGAACGAAAAGAGCACATGTTGCTGAATTGTACCTATTGTAAAAGGAATTGTCTTCTGTTTTTAAGTCTTAGAAACTCTTTTGTGTCCTATTTTTCTGCATGTGTTGCTTTAAGTCATTCCCTTTTTGACAAACAGCGCTCAGATATTTCGCGCTTTACTTCCGAGGAAAAATGCTATACGTTGATGTGACGTGTATAAATCTATTTTTGAAATATATACGTTTAAAAAAGTTGTATTAGATAGATGCTATTAAGATAGTTGCATATATGTGCATGCTTGGTAAAATTCTAATATTCAAACATATAAACGCGAAGAAAGAAGAATAGAAAGTCAAGTATTAAATTTATTTCCGATTTTAATTTTATCAAGATAAATTTTATATATGTCTACTGTTTATTTTATCTTTATAGAATGTAATTTGTTAAATCCAGAGCAAAATATTTAACAATGTAACAACTATAAATAACGATGTTTAAACTCATTATTATCAGCTGAATCTTTTAACCGCAGGCGTATCTCATTAATCAAGAAGGAAGGCCTCAAGTTACCATCATTATTTTGCAGATAGATTAAGATCAAATTTTGTTAAATGGGTTATTAAATAAATGTTGCTCGTAAACAGTGTTACGCCACAAGACATTGTCGCATAACGTGTAATCAACGTGCGCAGATTGTGCCATACACCATTCCACGTGCATCCAAACTCGGAGGAAGTTCTCTCAAAGATTGCTGATGGCAAGTCCGCGGTTGCACCCGGATTTACGGTCGACTAACTTGCTCTGCAGCTTGCGGATCTCACACTGCCTGAATTTCCCAGCGTAGTTCCGTCTTAACTCAGCCATATTACATTCAAATGGCCGGATTGCTACATTTAATGACGAGACATTATCATTTCGAATGTCTCGCGAAGAAATTTAACGGAACGAGATTGGCCGCGTTTATCAAGTGTTAGTGCGATTTCGGCCATGATGTAAACGTGGCGCGACGGCGTACGCAAGATGGGATGGGCCGGTACTCGTGAATTAGATATATTCCACCGGAAACAAGTAGTGAATTGGGTTAAATTTCGTTATTGACGATCCAAGAAACTTTGCCAATTAGTATTGCACAGCGAATTTCAACTTTTTCCGCCCGTTGAACAATGCGCGTCCATTATTTATTGATCCAACACTGCTAATTCTAAATTCGGCAACGAACATCACATATATGTTTTAATCAAATTTAACAAAAGGATCTAACGTATAGAAACCCATTTCTTTATTGATCCAACACTGCTCATTCTAAATTCGACAACGAACATCACGTACATGCTTTAATCGAATTTAACAAAAGGTACCTAACGTACAGAAATCCGATTTAATTTTATTTTCTGACAATGGGGAACTGTCACTATTGAAATTGATATGTTTCATATTTTTACGGTACTTTTACACATATTGCCGATAAAATATATGATATATATATTTTTTTGTGTGTATAATTTAACGTTATAAAATGATAATTAAAAAATATATATATATATATATTCACTTAAATTTGCTTGATGTGAAAGATATATTTAGAAATTAATTTATTATTCTCTATTTATATATTACATCTTCTAATATAACAGCATTTAAATATCTTTGTACACGGAGAGAATTTTTCGTTATATTTTGCCGCAAAATTCACTACAAATTTTACTATGTTTGGTAATAAGCTTGGAACAACTTGGACACCTGTCAAATATTATTGGTAACGAAAGGAATTTCTGAAATATGGAAAAAAACATTTTATAAACAACATAATAAAAATTACCAAGCAGATTGTAACACCCGACACGAAAAAAACCGAGAATCATCGGACTTAGCGAATAAATTACCATGCTGCATGGTAAAATTATCATGAGCGACTAAATTGAAAATATTATGCTGTATTGTAAAATTTATAATAAGATATTTTACATGTTTAGCACTACTTGGCATCTATTCAATTTAACACAATAAAGAATCATAAGATTTTAACATATTTTAAAATTATGGAAATTTTACTATGTATTTTAGTAAAATTAATCAAATATATTTTATATTTTATTGTGGTTGATATTAATCAGAGAAAATTGCATAAAAATCTTCGAAATACCATGTTGTCCCATGACTACCATGATTTTCAGGATAAATTTTAAGAGAAAATTCTCTCTGTGTACATCCATGTACTTCGCATAAACCATGTAAGTCATGAAATATTTCATTTTAGAATCGTTGCAATCTCTACCATATTTTTATCTCCCATTGCTCAACGATACAAGTTTTATGATACGATAAAAGGCTAAAATGATATTCCCGAGATACTTCACTTCGAGGGAACCGGCTCGTTCAACAACCAGCCAGTTTCGTCGACTTCATCACCAACAATGGTTTCTTCCTTTGTCGACGAGAGTGCATTATTCTCCTGTGCTGCTCCACCGTGTTATACAATCTATGCAATTTAAGTCGTGGAATAATGTAACGGGGACTCTCGTGTATACTTCACGCCCGCTCCGTAACGAGGTGTAAAGGCCGTGCCAACGGACGAAACTTCCATCATCAGGATGGTGTTACACGCTCGCTACCGGCGAAACGAAGGCGAAGGCTGCGGGCAGGTGGAAAGACGGAATGGAGTGGAGAGAAGTCGGTCGGAGAGACTTGCGTTTGAGCGTCAGATACAGAGGCGCTTCGGCCCTTTGAAGTCCCGGAAGTTTCCCCGGAGGCACCGCGAATACATATGTGCACCTGCACACGTATCCATCCACTGTACGTATTATCATCCACGTCGCGCGGCAGAGTTAGAAGAAGCGACGAAGGAAGGACGCAACTTTGTGTCCTGGTAATCAAAGAAATTTCGCCTCGAGCGGGCTTCCCCCCCGGTTTCCAAGCGACGCCGAAAGTGCCCTCGTAACGGTCGATTTATTGAAAAGCTTGACGTCGACCCCGTTTCATTCCGAGGATCGATATTATCAATTTTGCGCTGCAGAGGTGAACGACGGCCAATGGCGTAGCTATCATGATTTTCACCGATTCAAAATCGGAAATTCATTCCCATTATATCAGCGCGTTACGAATAATGGACGAGTTTTAATAAATTACGAGGATGTCAAAGATACGAATCTTGAATCAAGATTACGAACGAGATTGAACGAGCGAATAAAGTTACAAATTTAATTGGAGATAACGTAATCAAATAGCAATTTGTAAAATGTTGTGCATACAAATCGTGCGAGCAATACTCTCGATTGCATCTCATTCTTCCGAAAAAGGATGAAAACGAGAATAACGGTATTCGTTACATCGCGGACGGAGTCAGCCTTTGCCGGTTAGACTTTGCCCCATCGCTGAGTTACCATCTTAAAAAGTGAGCCGGAGTAAAACGCAGCGACGTCGCGGGATATTGCATCACCGGTTCAGGCCCTTTACGGCGGTCCCAAGCGAGCCAAGAGCAGAACATGAAACGATTAAGGACATTTCGCTAGCTTGGAAGATCCTCTCCCGAGACGTAGCAAAATCTCTCGTCGGAGACTTGTTAAGGTTAATTTCGCCGTGCAATTCGTGATGGCGTGCTTTTGTAAAATTGGATCGTCCAATATCCTTTAATATCCCAAGTTTTCTCTTCACGCTTTATTAAATAACTTTTAATGTGTTTCTTACAATTCTTCTTATATCCCGATAATTAAAGCGCAGAGTGCTGAACGAGGTGCATACTCGCCATAAAATGAAAGCTACGAACGACATTGAATTAATTTTGTCAACGCGTGGGTTTAAATGTTAAACGATTCTCCGCCTTCTGTTTCCTGCGGATGAGACACTTCCTGTCGACTCATTACTCTTTCATCGCGGCGTTACTTCCGACACGGTACGCCAACGTGTACTCAGGGAAATTAAAGAAATCTCCCTCGGATCACATACCTACATGCACGCTATTACTAGCGCCAAACTAATCCTATTATTATAATAGGATTTATGAAGCGTAAGTTCTGCCGTGATAAAATTTCGTTGTCAGTTGATGTTATTGGATTAAGTTTGTGTCGGAAAACGTCCGTTCCAACGAAATGAAGTTACTCGGTGTCTTACGCCGTGTATTTTAATTGCCACGCGTCGATCGCTATTAATCTAATGACTTTCTCTAGAACCGAATTCGTCGTTTCAAAGAGGTCCTCCACTTGCAAATTTTACCAGAGATAACAATTCGTTTTCCAAGTATAATTCGGTGAACATGAAGCGGTTATTGAATACTGTGCAAAATAAAATTTTTGGAAGATAAAAATGCGTTCGTACCATGTCACAGACGTATTTATATTTCCAAGAAAAAATTCTACAGAAATTAGAAATAAATTTTAAAAAGTAATGAAAGAAATTATTGATATCTTTACGACTCGTTATTTTATGCTGCTCCGATAAAAATTAATGAATAATTTTTAATAAGTTTATTTCAAATTATCAAATCCAATCTACGGAAATAGATGCTTAATATACCAACGAATCGCGGTTTGCTGATTGAAATAAACGACGCACGAAAGTTTTATAGGGAATTAAAGCGATCGACACAGTTTGTGCAATCTTTCTTAGTTTGTGAGGTCTTTCATTACCACTCGATGTCCCGGAAATTCGAATAATGTACGCGCACTATTATTAGCCCATCCTGCCCAGTTATTCGTGTCTTGTCTTTTTTTTACACGCTGTTGATCGATTGGTGTGCAACGTGCACTTTTCCCTGCGAGGTAAAGCAACTCAATCTGCCAAGGGACCACGGCGCGCGCGCATGTACAAGATCAAAACCGATAGCGTTAATTAATTTCGGAAAATCGTAATTTCTCATCTGTCATGCATCAGCAACCTGCAGCGCCGAGCTGTTATCGTTCTACAGTGCCGCGATAGCATTATGTGCAGGCTCGAGGGCGCATAACTGTTAATTCTGTTACGAGGCAGGAAAATGTCCGGGACTGCTTATGGCCCAACGAGGCTCTTCCTTCCCCCGAAGACTCCGCATCGCAGTCTGACGGAGCATTATAAAATTCAAATGATGTAGTAACTACCATAACTCCACCTCAATATTGCGGACCTTTAATGCGCGCTAATATCATATTAAACAACCGGAGAAGATCAGACCATTACCGTCAAAGAGCGAAATAAGTAGGGAATTAGTTATTCATTATTCATCACAATGTTAAAACTCGGTGAACTCCGCTGCTTTCTCGCGATGATAAGTCGCACGAAAAATTGATCATTCATTTCGCGTGCAAGAGCTAGTGCGTGATTATTATGATGCCTATGAGTTTTCATTGACCGCGTTATTTGCAGAAGCAATAAACGTGTCTGCGATGAACGTTTGTTCTATAAATTATTACGCAGTACTTGATGAGTAAAAATCTACAGAAATAATAACTGTCAGCCACCAAATGGCGGATAATTAGTTATTATTAGGGATAATAATCATATATAGCCATAGAAGATAAAAACTTCATATTTGCGTTATGTAATTTTAGCAATTCTCAGCGTTTGTCGCAAATTCGTTAGATTTATATAAATTCAGAATATAATTTTGTGATTATAATTGGACAATATTACATTTTGTAAATACAAGATTTTAAATAAAGATTAGTAATTATCTAAAAAATTTAAATACAAATATAATACAATTTCATAAAACATAAAATATGTTTTTAGTAAAACTTTATGAAAAAGATCTTTTATCAAAAGAGGCAAATATTCGTATGATTTGACAAACATTACACGAGTCAAATGTTCCGGCATGATAGGTGCGCTATCGTTCTCGTTGGATTAATTATTCCACGAATCGCTTGTTAAAGATGTCGAAATTGTCGTGCGACGCGTAACAAGGCAGTCCGATTGAAAAGTTTAAATTAGCGGTGAGCATGAAAGATTGACGTGCGGCCACCCTGTAATTTCAAATTCGTTCGCCCTTTCTCATTCGTGTTCCCTTTATCACTTTTATCGCACGCGTCTCGCAATTGAATCAAAGGCAGATTTAATCAGTAACCTTCCACGCTCTCGCTTTCCATCATTAGAGTACAATGAATTTGTGAGCGGTCCTATAATTTTGTTAATTTTCGTTAAATTAGTACGCCAGAGCGATATGAATGTAATTGCGTTGTTTTTAATTCCATTATATCTGTAAAGGCACAACCGTTGCGGATAAAAGTTCCTTCAAAGCCCTGATTTTATGAAGAAAGAAAATATGTATTTAAATGTAGCATATAAATATAAAATGTTATTAGTTTTTAATCTCTGTACCTACATATACATACTTCCCATTACGATCTGCATTTGGAATAAACCTATTTGGAATACTTCATAAGTCGTTTTACACACATACATTAAAATTTCTCGTGATTCATTCAAAAGTACTATTTCTCAGAGAAAAAACAATATCTGTTTTTGACCGATCTGAGCAATTCAAATTATTATAATCAAAGTAAGTACCTAAATAGATTAATTAAGATTCAATATGACATTATTTTTCTCAATTTTCTCGTTACTAACTTCGTTATAATCTCTCAATTTCCGAAATGACATTTATTAGTAATTATGCTTTAAATTTTGCTTTCATAATGCAATTGCACTCTGCATTTTAGTGGAATGTGAGCATTCTACGCTTTGCTAATAAGGTAAGATTTTATGTCATTTATCGATCTCGGAACGTTAGCGATTCCAATTTGCATTGTCCGCTCGATTATAAATCTTCCTTTAATCAGGACGATGACGATAATATCACTGTTATTTTTCAAAGCTGATAACGCGTGCTTGAAATTTTTTAGCGAAATTCTCAGCTCGCGTCGTGGTAATATGGACATAGGACGCATCGACGAAAGGGTGTCGCGTCGAAGTACGAAGCCAATGGTGCGTCGACGCTCGGGGGTGTCGGGTTTTCACAAAAGGTCCGCAAACTCGGAGGAAATTGCTTTCTCTCCTCACTTAACTCAATTATTCGTTACTTTCGCACCGTTAAAGCGCGTATCGCAAAAGTTATCCTTTCTTCTCGTCCAAAACTGGTGCGCGGGCGCAACTAAAATGCGTTATCGTGGGTTTAATTCTTAACTCCAATCAGGGAAACCCGACCTCAACCCTGTAGGCCCTTTTGCCTAGCTCGTTTTCGAGAAGCTACCCCGTAAACTCTCATTCTCTTGTCCTATTTCGTAACGTGTTTCGTTGCTTAACTTAGTTATGTTGGTGGTTGCTTGCGCGGATTAATACAACAAACGACAAGCGAGTTACATTAAAAGAAGTTCTTGTTCTTTATGCTAATTCGTTACAATTACACTGGCGTATAAATGGCAGCACAATGAATAAATAACGTTTTGTAAAGCGCAACGCAATTACGAAAGTTCTAATGACGATATGCAGTATTTATGTTGCTGTCACATGACTTTAATGTGAAATATTGCGCAGACGTCAATGTTAAAATTTTATCAACTAGCATAATAATTATAACGTAAGCTTTACGTTCCTATTTATCACAGTTTAAAATTTTATTTGAGGCATCTGTAGACGAGTTTACAAGTAGAAGTCGGCAATTATCATTTTAATTGTGATTCGTAAAAGGGCATCATAATGTAATTTTCCTAAATTGAAATTGATGTGTGATTATTTCTTGTGTAATTATGTATCTAATTGTGTATCTTCGATTCTCTCACATGCAACTTTAATGTATCACAGTGTGTCGTATTGCTTACGCATTACAAACTATTATCGTCTTATTTTCGAAAAGCTGCCTCGCAATAGCGCAAGCTTATCCGTTTTCGTATTACCGTGTTATTTAGGTTACTCGCGCGCTAAGTTGTTTACTAGCAAATGTAATGAAGATTGAAGTTAAGACTAGGAAAGTTAGTCGCTCGTTCGTTATTTACGTTAATTCGCTTAATCTGTATATTATCCTGTTTTTCTGCCGTCTCTTCGATGAATATTTTTCGATAAATATGCGTTGAATATTTTTAATAAATAAAGTTTCACGTTCTCCATTATAAAAAGCAAAGTTCGATGTTCCCTTTTTTTAAACTATACGTTAAAAAGATGACGTTTATAAAATGAAGTTTATAAAATGGAGTTCCGTTTCTACGCATCCTTTAAAACGAAATTATCGTTCAACTGAAGAGCAACTGAAATTCAAATTAGCTGAGCTATTATTTTTTATTTACTTATTCATATTTTTGATAAATATAATATGTGTGATACAAATATAATCCGAAAATATTTTTTAGCAGTATTATTTTTATTTATATATGTGAACATGCAGAAGAACCAAACCAAACTCAATAAAAAAAGTAAATTCTTAAGATATCCCGCTGTTCTTAATAGTAAAATCTCAATAATCTCGTATCTATTTTCATTGTTTTATATTTCGCAAACATATTTACATATTGAAGCTTTATTTGAGAAATAAAATTCGCAAGATTTTCCATGTCGCCTCACACCAATTTCACCTCTTCGTCAACGTAATAGACGACGAATCATGTTTGCGAGCAGATGATACCCATCCGTTAATTTCTATCCAACGCGTACCATATTTCCCAGCTGACTTCTCGCCCGTCGTACACGAATTTCGAAACGCCCGTTCCGTTTCCGGCGGAATCGCGACTTGCGTAACATACTGCACGTATAGTTATGTTATTTGTGCCCCAGCTGGCGCGCGTAGGGGGTACACGAGAATTCTCCGTCTCGGCGAACTGTAAAAATTGGCGTCGTGCTCTGACGATAATCTCGGCAACCCTCTCGATCGAAAGTGCGATCAGATTGAAATTCTTTTTTTTCCCTCTCGACGGCGACACGGTCCACCGACCGTTACACGCCATACGGAGAGATATAGATTTATTTCGTCTGCCGCTCTGTTACACGCCTCGAATGCTGATGGGATCTACAAAACGTGAATGCTCCAGTTTTACAACCGGTCGCGGGTTAGTATCGCTTTGCCGTAAATAAGTGACGCCAGCTGCGGACGCGGTATTCGCATTTGATTCAGTGTCCGTGTATAAAACGATACAGAAAAACTGTTGGATGAAAGACTGCAGTCTAAGAAAACCTAAACTAATTATACAGGATATCTCTAATCCGTTACAATATTTTTTCAAAGCATTTCAATGTATTTCAACCTCGAAATATGCGGCATAAACTTTTATGGAAGATAAATTTCACATTTGACATCGTAAAGTTTACTTATTATTGATAAATAAAAACTTCTGAATGTTTATTAAGATTATTCGAGTAATTAAGAGGAAGAGATGCTAGATACACACACATACAAATGCAAAAAAGAATTGATATGTTGTTGCGTATTAACAAGCCAGAAAAAAATTGACGCATTGTAACTAATGATTTATTCATAAAAATGAGTTATGTAACTCAATAAATTGTTTCACAGGTCAGAATCTGACAATGTTTTTTTGTCTATAAATTGTAAAATAAATCGAACAAACCATTTCTCTCGAAAAAAATAATAGAGGAAGGGAAAGAGGGGAAGAAGGGAAAACGCTCAATTTTTAAATTTTTTCATGCTTTTTTTACTCATCCACCGAAACGCATGCATTTCGATTATTGTTTCGCAATATTCGCATATGGACGGAATTTATAAATGCGCGTACTCGGTTTGATTGCACAATTCTATTGACATAGAGATCAATATTCGAACGTTGTTAAATATCATTCACTGTTGATTGACAGTGTCGTGTTTTTAATATCCTTAATTGCATTGGATCTTTCGTTACATCTTTTAAATATTCAGTTTTAAACGTTTTTGCAGATAACTTTCGATTTAAAATTCCGTTAAGAAAAAATTCATCTCCAGTTAAATGATAAATAAGGTCGTGCAATTTTTATTTTCAATTTAAATACGTAATTCATAAAAATTCCTACAAAATCCCGTAGACCATCAATAGTTTGTAACTCCAAAAACATTGAAATATCAGAAAATGCTATAAAAAAACGCATAACAATTAATAATGTTCCAAGAAAATATTGTTAAATCATTATTTCATGTGCAAATTGAATATTGAAAATTAGGCCGCAAATAGTCAATTTAATTTTTATGTTTCTCATTTTTGTAAAATATTAGTAGTTTTTCTTTCTTTCAACCCCTTTCGAATACGTAGAGCTTCTTTATGTTCCGTAGTGGTGCTCCTACTTTATTAGTCAAATTATTATGCGTGCACTCGCTCGTTTGAACACGAGAGAGCCCTGCAGCTATACTCTTCGTATCATAAATTTCTAGCACGTAGCGGTCCACACACGTGCTCACACGTGTGTTGTCCGTACGCGCCGAAAGTTCCGGCTGCGAAAATATGCAACAGTGGTTCGAGCTCAATTAAACTCGGCACGTTAGTCGAAGCGTTAATTTTCGGTTAACGCAAGAAGCAGTACGTATCATGTGCTAGATTCACTGTCGTCGGACCGGAGGTAAAACTAGTGGATTAGTTCTTATAGATAAATAACTGATATAAGTCTCATCGAACGAACTATGGCAAATTGTTGCATTGAAAGCTTAATAATGAGCCTTTTTAGAGCTTAACGATCTCGCTGAGCTACTTTCGCAGTCCTCGTCCCCCGAGAGATTTATTCACCACTATAAGAAGTTGCGATTATGATGGCTTTGCATTAGCGCACGTTGAAATGGCATAAAATTAAGGATGCGTAGATAGCCAGAGATTGAATGGTCTGATCTGACTTCGAAATAGATACATTATCTGAATTATAGGCATTTACTGTAATTACCTTTCAGAAGGACATTAAAGTACACTGATATATTTTTACTACCTAATTTGTAGATATTATTATATAGATTAATGTTTGTAGCTAATGCAAACTATTTCGACCTAATTGCACATAATAGTTTTTAATATTGCAATAGTAAATGCAATAATGATATATTCTAAAGTGGCTCGTATAAACAATAATTAAAGTTAAGAAAGTTGAGAAAAATCTAATCAGTGTTCATGAAAAGAGCTTACGGGATATCTAAATTATTACGTAATTAACGATCGATGTAGTTTCGCGGATTAATGAAACGTCGTGCGAGCGCTCGTATTTTAATCCCGATCAAAGTAAGATATCGCGCGGCGCGTATCGCCGAACATAAATCCCTGGGCTTCGCCCGAGATTAACTGCCAAATTTGACCTCCATCAAGGAATATCAGAATCTCGGTTTAGCCCAGCGTTTCGCAGCGCGGGCAGAAACTTGGTCCAAAAGCTTAACGAGCCCCACGATCGCGACTGCGTTTGCTTCGACACGAGCCAAGGCGAGAAAGTACTTATCTTCAGCGCCGAAGGGACTTCTCGTGCTGTGTGTCTCACAAGTGCGACCCACTTTCTGTGTAGCTGTAGGTACAACCAATCCCAGCCGTAGCCAGCTGCGGCTACGACGGAGCTTGCGATAAGCGCGAAACGAGCTTTCCATTACTCCTTCGAAGACGCGTAAAAAGTTAAGTACCTTGACTTACGTACTACGTAACAACTCAAGGTTTGCCTTAATTAATTTCTTTTTGCAGCCGTCGTAGGGCCGGATGTAATTAAACCCGGCATTTAATACCGCCGCTACTTCCGGCTTGCATGGTCCATGTAATTGCAATGGAGACGCCCGGAGCGTTGCACAGTCGTCTCGTATTTTTCAAAAGCTCTATCCGGCAAAAAGCAAACAGCTTTGCGTTATACTCAATCATTAAACGCAAAAGTGCTGGAGATTTGAAGTTAAAATATCTCGACGCGTCTTCCAGGTAATTTCTGTACGTTGCGGTGAAATAAAAATGACGAAAGCTGCAGAGAAGCATTCGAGTTTACGAGAGCAGCAATTTTCGGACGCTTTAATTATATTTTAAATATTATATGAGAGCCATTACATGGGAATAATATAGTGGTATAAATTACGGATAAAAATGAGTAAAATTATAATATTTATATGTATTGCACTTTTTGTGCATAATTATTGCGTGTGTATGTAATATACAATAAAATTTTGAATATATTTCCACAATCTATCTTATTTTCCAAATTAGATAAAATATAATTTATACCACATTTCTGTGTGCCAAATGACTTGTCAACGAAATAGATGAACGCTCTAAATTTCAATAATTAAATAAATTTTTATACAAATAGAGAGAATCTTAATATTTGCTTATTGTGCGATTTCATACATTCTAATGTATGAATGGCAAAGTGTAAAAATTTTTCTGAAATTTATCGCAAAATTAATTGTTGAAGTTTTTATTTCGAGGATGTTTCCACGTCCAAGATACCCACATATATATATATGGGTATCTTTTATTTATGTGTGCACATTATCCGTTCTCTCATTTTTACCGCACAGACATTGCTGTAGCGAGGTTTCGATTACTCCCAAAGCTTTCCATCGCTCCATCTTCAATTACACTTAATCGCCACCACGCTCGCAATAAAACGGTCACCGCACTATATCTGTCGTTTGCGATAGCTGCGCTTGCTGCTTTTTCGTGCTAAAATGTTTGCTGCGGCAATAGCAAAGATAGGAGAGGTCGCGAGAAACTTTCCTATGCTTTCTGTTCCATGGTCTCATCTTGATTTATCCGATCTTGGAAAAATTATTCAAGAGCGATTACTATCAGAAGAGAGTGCAATTCATAAAGGAACAGAAACGGAAGAAACAGCAATATTTGATCATGCCCGTAATGAATCAAGGATCTCTTCCAAAAGTGCACGTTCCACCAAGGGCATGATTGCCAGCAGCCAAACTATCGAAGTTCTGTAGCCGCGATAAACTTCATGTTCAAGCACGAACTTCAGAAAGCAATTATCTTAATCCGGTACAATTTGCGTTCCCCTTATCGCACACATATGCACACACATATGATTTTATTTTATTCGTGCAAATTTTAAATTCTAACTTAACTCACATAGATCTTGAACGTTATGGCAATCTGATTTATAAAGGATTATCTATAAAGAATTTTTATGTTGTTTTAAATAATTATTTTTATTTGTAGCAACGAAATCGATTACGCGATATCGAGAAACGTTCGGAACGTTGTATAATTCAGTACGTGGCATAGCTAATACACGGCTTGGAACTTGGAACACTGTTGCATATTAAGATTAACGAGTAATCCGTTATCCGACGATGCGGTTCGTCATTGCGGGACAAGCGATCGCTTCGGATCGTTTAATCGTATCCTCCCATGACTTTTAATTAGAAGCCGCAATGACGGACTGTAGTTCGAGGGCGATATTCATCTCGAGCGTTGCAATATAAACGTTGGTCGGGAAGACACCTACATATTATCGACTTTGTGGTAGAGTGATCTCCACGCTTAATGACCTCGCTGCATAATGAGGTGTCGAGAGTTGCATTGCGGCCATACAACCGTACCCGCCTCTTCTCTCTTTCTGCGGTCAAATTGATGGAACGCCGCGATGCGCCATTCAGCGATAGCCAGTAAACACGTCATTCATTTATTTTCAAGATCAGTTCTTCGCGTGTTCGATTAATCCCTGAATTTGTTACCATTCGAGTCATACGTCATATTTTAAAATAGACTTTAGTGTAAGACTGATTGTTTCGGGTCGGGCTTCTTTCGGCTTATTTCAAAATTTAAAAAACGCTTTAAAATAATTTGTAAAGTACTTTTGATAAATAAAAACAAAAGTTCCATATATACAATTACCTAAATGATTTGATATTCTGATTGATTCATTATGGACGAATAAATAAGTGTAGCTAATACCGATGTATTGTCCAACATCCATTAACTTCATTATAATTATTATATTATTGTCTAAAGGTACAATCTAAATTTCAATGATGTAATCGGCTTTTAATATTACGTTGTACATTGAATACTTATTAATTTCCATCATTGTATATCGTTTAATTATAACGTATTCGTTATTTCGTAATAAATAGAATTTGTCGTTAATCATGTTATGTATCATTTTATTCCTTCCAATGTATTAAACACAATACCTGTATCTATTATTACAGATATTTTATTCCGTTTTACATGCTTAAACGAATTACAATTTTATGATCCTTGTGATTGGGAAATCGATGATTGATTCTGCAACTCTTTTCGCTGATATTGCCTATATCGCAAAATATGCAGAGCTCACAAAGGATGCTGTCCTACCTCGACTATATGATTAAACTTCCGTAAGGCTCGCTACGACAACGAGCCGAAGGTGTCCCTCGAAGCGAGATAAGGAAAGCGAGCAATGCGGAAACGGAAGTTCTCTAAGTTCACTGGAAAAAGTTTCGCGGCTACACTGTATTCGCAACCCGAAATTAACATAAGAGGCCGCCTTCACTATCCCGGACTTGAGTCTTCATCCCGGAGAAACTTCGGAAAGGTTAGAGACTGCTGCAGATTTTCGGAGTTTACTCGACGGCCGACGCGGGCATCGTGTCTCATTATTCACGCTGTCCGATTTCTTTCGCGCTCGCATGTACGTGCCGCGGGGCTTGTGTTTGCCGTTCCATTAGTCGGAAAAATGTATGAATATGCAGCAAGAACGTTTATCCGTACTGCTCACGTCATACGGATTTACGTGTTAGTGTCCCCGACATCGTACTTAATTATATTTCCTAGCAACGCGATGAAAAAGTTGTCTAGCTTCGGATTAGTTCTCAGCTACGGAGCTATTAACTGGACATCGAAATTATTTTCTACCCACGTTGAAGTAATTTTTGTAGTATCTTCGTAAAACTTCTCTCCGATCCAACACATTTTCCATTTAAACCGGATACTTTATATCTCATATGCGAGCGAAATTTTACAATCTATAAACATTATCTCTTCTCACTTTGTCTTTAATAGTTTACTCATATTAAATACTGATTATTAAAAAAAAGATTACGTAAAAAGAGGATGTGTTTTGTAATAAATGTTTTATAATATAGATATCGAGTATACATCAACGCTCAATGCCAAATTGATGACGCATACGTTGCGGTGTGCATAATTAGCGATGTTTGGAATTATTAATAGAAGGATTTATTACTCCCGCTAGATACTCGGCATACATCATTCGATGATATGCGCTCATACTTTCGTGTAGCGTGTTATTGAAATATACATTCAATTTGACGGTAGAAACATACATCCGAAGATAGTAATTTGCATGTTATATTAGGGAGTGTCTCGGTCACATTGCGAGATCAACGCAAAATATTATCAATATCGATAGACCGCAAAAGATAGTGCATAATCGGCATAAATGCACTGAGCGATTCGTCAATTTCATTCTTCAAAGGGAAAAGAAAAGAGAACAACGAACAATAAAGTGGCAAAGCGAGCAAATGGTAAATCACAGGGTAAAAGTTGAGAAACACTTGTTAAACTACATTGAATTAATTAGCTCGATGAATTACGTTACCTGACACTCGTACGTCCCATTGTCTCTTTCTTGGACGTATTTTATTTGAAGGGTCCAATCGTCCGAGCCCTCGGGATGCAGTACTTGAAATCGCTCGTCGTTCGTGTATGTGAACATGGAGCTTGTTAAAACGTGAAAGTCACGTCGCCGAATCCACGATATCTAAAACACGAATATTAATTGACAGTCAGTGATGATAATAATAAATATTTTTTTAAATGTTTAATTAGTGTTATAACAAGAAGTCAAAAATAGGTGAAATCTATAGTGAAAAATATAAGAAATTTCGCATTTCTCATATAAATAAATTTTATCTTAATATGGAAAATATTTTAATTTAGCAAATTAAAATGTCAAATGAATAATCTATTTAATTTGACAGACATATTCATAACGGAATATGAGAGACATATATTGAATTTTAATTGAAACAAATATTGCAAAAAAACGTGAAGCTACCAGCATATATTTGCGTTCATATAAATTGGATTAACATAACCGATCGGATTGCATCTGAAAATAATACATCAGGCGTTTTTAATGACTTTTAACGGGTATACAAAATAATTATTTCTATATACAAAAGTCATAATAAAATAGTAATGGTATAAAACATTGTTCTTATGTAAATAATAGCAATCTATATATTGCACGAAACAAGAAAGAGATTCGATACAGTGATATGTTTAGTTAAAATAATCCTGTTCGATGCATTGGCGCTTTGTGTGAATAAAATGAAAAAGATGAACGACCATTATATTATACCATGCAAAATGGAAACGTATTTAACTTTTCATAACGACTGTGAAAAATTTTGAAGTAAAATATATTGTATCAACTATATATACACATATATAGTAATTTGATAAAACCTATTTTAATTAAACATTAGACTATTACAAAAATGCAGTCATGTAAACATTTAAATCAGTTATGTAAACATTTCGTGAAATTTAATTACAATCTGACTACAACGGATGAGACACATCTTGCTGCATCTTGTTTTTAATATAACGACAAACGAAGATAGAAATTTGTCTCTTTTAGATAACGAGTTGTGCTCTCTTGTATTCTAATTGCACTGATATTTTAATATAAACAAGTTTTATATTAGAGAGAACTATAATTGTTAAATCTTCAGCGCACAAAACTGTTATAACACTTTTCCAACGAAAGCAAAGAAAGTACACAAATGGGAAGAAAAATAATAGACTGGTCTATCTCTGGTCCTGTCTTTTGAGGATATGATTTAAAATGATTTAGAATAATAATTATTTTGATAAAATGCATTATTTTAGTGATATAAATACACAAAATGCGAATAAAAATCATTTATATTTCTCGCAAACCATTTTCGTGTTTCTCGCAATTACAATCGCTATTGTTTACCGAACGAGAGAGTTTACGAAGCGGAGTCTGTGGAGAACTGGTTTTAGCGGTACTTAGTAACTTCGCCCCTTCTCAAACGCTACGACCTATCTTGCGACCCACTGGGACCGAGCACGATATTGCATAAATAGTAAAATTGTGAGAGCCGGAAATACGATCTCGACCTCCGGGGGAATGCGGCAGACCTGCCCCCATTCTCCTCAGACGGGCTGCCTGCTTCCTTCCTCTGTTGATGCTTTAAGATCATTGTAGAAAGAGAATGCATAAAACATAAGGTATAAACCTGGCGGCCAATCACGGCGTCTCTATCGAATTGCCGCGTATGAAGCATATAAATGCCACGATATCAGATTATGTGCAATGAAATAAATTTGTACGTTTTTATCTCGATAACAAGCAAATTGATATGTAGATAAAAAATTTTGAATAATTAATTTAATTTAAGTAACTGTTCTTTTTTTCTTAATGATGATTATAAATATCTTTTTTAATTCGTGTTGCTTCTTATTTATCGAAACTAAATTAGCACTTTTCATTTCTTAATTTCCGCCATGGTGCAGGCGAATAAATAATTTTCCGGATTAAATTCAATAGAATTACTTTAAAAAATATAAAAATGTATTTCCACATATATTTCATGTGTTAGATCAGATTTGGAACGGCACATTAAATAGTTCGTAGCAATAATATCAAGTTTTTACAGTGCTGTTTTATGTATGCAAATAAAGAGAAATGCGTTGACCCAACTGTTTGCCTACTGTAACATTTAGCATAATATATACGATTTGTCTGGGAAATATATATATATATATATATTATATATGTACGTTATATATGTATAATATATATATGTATATATATTTCTTTCTATTTTAAACAAGATAAATAGCAAGAGAAATTGCGAAGTCGCGTTTATGTCGTAAATATGCTAATTCCCGGTACAGCATTATGTTTACATAATAATATTAATTTGCAGACTTTTCGCAAATGCTGGCAAGCTGGACAAGATGCTCGGAAATTTCAAGTGGCGAAACTTCGGATTGCCAGCTCTCGGCTACAATCAAGTGCTTCAATTCAATGTTTCCAGGCATTCGGAAGAGATCAGTTCATCCAAAAGCATTAAACCACTTGAAATACTTCGATCGGTTTCAAACTTTAGATTGATGTGAAATTTCTCGGTAGACCAATTATTATGGATTTGCCGTTTTTCTTCTGTGATCTGTATAAAAGCTGAACTTATTTCAAAGTCTTCGAAGGGATCATCAAAAGAAACAGCGCAGTAGCGATTTAGAGAAAGAGGAGAAAGGGGGGAAAGAGAGAGAGAGAGAGAGAGCACGACTTCGACGCAATCTTTCCTTGGATAGATGCGTCGTGGAATTTTTATTTCGGTTGTGTAGAGACCATTTCAAACGAACTTCAGATTCTCGAGTCAAGCACTTTTGCCATGCTTCAATGATGAGTATTTTTCTGGGTTTGCATCGCCTATATTTAAACATTCCTTTGCTCGCGTGGCAAGTACGTCAACAAAATTAAACGTGCAGCTATATACTGAAAAGGATTCTGTCTCTTTTTTCCTGGCCAAAACCGAAAGCGATCGTAGTCTCATTCGGTAGCGATTCAGGGAGGAGAGTTTGTTCCGACGACTCTTGAGACTCGATGAGAGTTCCGGACGAAAGGCATACCCGACGTGGAAAGTTTACGTCGTCGAAATTTCGACAGAACAACCGGCGAGGTCGATTCTATTGCCGTGTAGAGTGCAGCAGTCTGTATGATGTATGTAGGTCAGCGTTTCTCTCATCCTTTTACGTGCACTGGACCATCGGTGCATCAATTGAAAGAAGTATGTCGCTATGTTGCGGTACGTCAGTGTATATTCGTGCGATACTTGAAGACATGTTTGAAAAAGCATCAGACGAACGGACGAAAACATGTTGGCTTCCATATAAACGCGTGATACACACGAAAACTTTTTCAAGATTTTTCTTTGTATTTTTCTTTGTTCTTTACTGTCTTATATCAATTATCCATTACGACATTCAACGTGTTAATTCAATGCTACATAATAATTTTAGAAGAAGTTACTCTTTTGCTATTATTTTTATTAATAATTTCCAAATATTTAAATATAAAGATATTTTATTATCGGTTAATTGTATTATCTGTTTAAGTTAAAAGCAGAGACAATAAAATTGAAGATCTTAATTATCAATCTGCTTCATTATTTTATGCTGTGTAAACCTATTCAATGAAGGAAGCAAGAGAGTATATTCCGGAAGTAGATTTGTGATGGATACAATGAGTAACATTAGGTTCATGTAACCTCCATGGGTGACTGACCACAACCAGAGCTTGGTTATCTCGCTAAAGGGTTAGGTCAGGTATATCCTGTCTGGCTTTTCAGTTTCTGTTTCACGCTACTCGAACATCATGAAATGTTATGGTTGCGGTATTTGCCGTCTAAAGTTCCGCGTGTAGCCGCAAATGTTATTTTCGAACATTGCGCTACTTTGTCATAATACTATGCGTTTTGATTTCGGTCAAAATATTTGTGGGTAAAATTAATTTACAGTTAGATAGGTAATGATAGAGTTATTTCATGTTGAGTTTAGCATCGCACGCCAGATAGGTATTACATCTAGTTCAATTAATGCAATATGAATACTAGTATTGGATTGTATTGACAAAGCAAATAAAAGGATTAGATTTATCCTTATTATGTTTCAATAAATCTAATACGAGATGGCAATTATGATCCCGATCATTCATACGACTTGACACATTTCTAGATTGGAGCGATTAATCACAAAGCATTACAGACTCAGTGTTGCAGGTTCACGTAATCATTTTAAACAAAGATTAAATGTTATCAATCTAAAAATTTGTCTGCATTTATCGCAATGTGTATTATAAATAATATCTGACATATATAAAAAAGGAAGCTATCAGTAAAAAATTGCTAGTAAAAAATTGGCAACAAGTTGTTGAGTATATTTAAAAAAATTCTATTTTTTTATTACAAAATTTTTCAAGAGTGTAAGTGAAGTAATACCGCAAAAAAACCGCAAAATAAGATAAAAATAATTTGTTTTCGACAATTTATTGATTTAATTCAAGAAGGGTCATGTTTATGATATAAATAATATAAGATTTTCAATCTTTTCAAATAGATTTTATTTTATTACAAAATTTCTCAAAAGTAAGAGTGACTTGAATTAAAAACCGCAAAACAAGATAAAGATAATTTGTGTGTGTGATTTCGGTAATCTATTGGTTTCATTCAAGAATGGCTGTATATTCATAATATAAATGATATAGGATTTTCAATCTTTCGATTGGATACTCTTCTCATGTAAAAGCTTAAGTACCTCATGTACACTTCATATTATGCACACTTTATATTGCCAATATCTTCATCCACCATTGTAAAGCGCTTCGGGTTTCGGTAATAAAAAATAAATCATCCTTTTCCTACAGAGTATACAGAAAAGAAGCATAATCCTCCCAAGATTATACGCGTCAGGTGCCGCGTTATTCGGATTATGGCATCGCGCGGAATCTTGGTGCGCACGATATCAGAGAGATCGCGCGTAGTGTGCAACGCGATATCAGACAGAACGGGAATGACCGGAGGCTCGGTCGTGCGACGAAATCGTTTTGGCTATCGGGTCGAAGCGATCGCGCGAGGTCGCCGACGGCGAAGAAAAAAAATTGGGGAGAGGAATCGAAAAAAATACACACACACACACAGACACACACGTTATGGAGAGTGGAGCGATAACAGGGAGAGTCTCCGCGTTGCGTGCCGGCTCGTTTCGTATCACCGCTCGAACGGAACGAAGCGTGATTGCCGGCGCTATCTCGGGACACGCGAGATCGCCCGGTTATACAAGCGCGCGATCCGGCGATAACCTGTGCCGGTCCCGCCGCCGATTGTTAACGCGTTAATGGAGTTACTAAATGCGAACGCGCGCGCAGTCCCTCGACACAACATGCGGCGGCTTCGGTGCATCTCACGTTCTCTCTTCCTCTCTCTCTTTCTCTCTCTCTCTCTCTCTCTCTGTCTTTCTCTCTCCTAGTCAATAAACAACCCAACGAAATTAACGTGCCTGAGCGGATTAGTGCGCCGCGGGCGAAACGTCGCAGCTACGCCGTCGCACGCTGCGACAATGGACCTGTCGCATAATATCGATCCATATAGCACCTTCCGATGCACTTTGAGAGTTAAATTACGGGAGGGGGGAGAGAAGATTTATTTTAACGAGACACGGTGCTTGTAATTTTCTTACGAATAATTTAAGGGAAACTAAATGAGGGAGATACTCACAATTAGATCTTATATTAAAAATCATCTTAAATCTGATCTTATTGTTAGATGATCTTGAAATTGCATCCAACCAATAAAATGAGATCAAATGAATACAGCATCTCGGTATCGTATTTAGGATGACTGTAAAAATAGAATCGAACTATGAATATCGCCATAGTCGGATATTATAATTTTATTTCATTTGCTGGAAATATGTATGGAGCTTCTATGTAACAAGTAACCCTTTGAGGACGGGGGGTTGCAATTATGGAAGACTTAGTATTTTTAGGGGTCTTTTGAATCACTGAATCCGAATCTGACCTTAGAATTTCGAAATTTTGTAATCCAAAATGGCACAACATCAAAATTTTTTAAATCGTTTGATTTGCGTGAAACTCAGTTTACTAAGGTTTTTGATGGCGCTCTTTTCATTGCGTGACGCGTGACGCATCAGCCGGTTTTACTCTATCGCCGATTTTGCTGAAACGCGCCTAAAGAAGTTTCATTTTAAAAAGTCAGTATACATGAGTAATAAATGATAGAGAACCTGCACGATTGTCAGCGGAAAGAGAAAAAGAAAACGACTTTAGAATCGGAAAGAACGCCATCGGGAACCCCCAAGGGTGTCCGCAGGATTTTTTTAAGGAGGGGGCATGATTTAAAATATTACTTCCAGAATTAGAATACTTATAATTTGAAATTTAGAAACACCTTTTCAAATTATAATCCTATGGATTAGGGCAGAGATCGGCAAGGTTAGCACAACTTTGTCTTTCCTTTCAAAGAGAGAGCAAATGCTTAAATTTTTGCTGATTCCAGGGGGGGGCAAATGCCTCCTCTTGCCCCCCCCCCCTGCGGACGCCCATGGTCCATGGGAACCCCTATAATATGAGTTTCATAGAAATTGAATAATATTTTCATTTTTCGACCTTTTCGACGTCGGCCATATTGGGTCCGCCATTGCGAATTTCAAATTTTTAACTTCAAAATTAAAGAGGGCCATCAAAAACTTCTGTATTTCAAGTTTCATAAAAATCGGGCTAATAGTTTCTGAAATATAAGCGGAGAGCACGTATACATGCTCCCCGTCCGCACAGAGTTAAGAGTTGAATAAAGAAATATAAATACAATATATAATACTCAATATTACTAAAACTTCGAAATAATTAAGTGTCTTTGGCAGTTAAGTGTCTCTTGGCAATGTCTGAGTATCTCTATACGCGCCCTTCGAATCGTCATAAACAGTTCAATAAAATGAACGGCGGATTAGCCCGCGTGTGGCAGGCGACGCGTTTGCTTAGCCTACTACAACTAGGGAACAATGGACCGACCTGTCGGATAACCCAAATCTGTCGGCCGACTACGGCAGTTACCGCTGCTCGTTGCCAAGATGAGTGGTCGGCACGAGTCCATCGGCGGGGATTCTGAGGTCGGGACGTGCAGTTTCGGTGCAATAAATGATCGCGTCCACGCTGCTTTCCGCATACAATTGTAATGAGAAATGTTTCCCCGGGGGACTACAAATCAGCACCTCGGAATCGATGCCAGTTCGCATTTTGTACAGATAGGAGGGGAAATATCCAGGATACCTGCGAGTGCGCGAGGCTTCCTTCTTCCTAGCTCCGCGCCGCAGGATCGCACTGAATCTCTCAATTCCACAACGTAATTCTAAATCCGAACAGATGATTTATTGGAATCTGCGATACATTTTGAGCATTTAGATGCCACTCTTGGCAATTATTAGATTATATTGTACTTCGACAGCCGCTATTCTAACAGCTGCTATGATTTTCTCGTGCAGTTAGTCATAAATCATCATACACATATTTTTTCATTTATCCGCTTTTGCTGGTTAGAGCAAGATAAGTGACTTGCGCAGATCCGCGTTCTTTAAAGTCATGTCACATGATTTAAGGAACGGCCGGCGGTCGACTTTATGAAAGCATCGATATCCGGAATGCTATTTTTAATCCCGTGATATATCGACTGCATGCAACCTGGTTCAAGTTAATCGTGAGATATTATTACGCCACGGAGAAAGCGCACGTGCGTCGTTAAATAACGATGGATATAAAAAAAAAATTATAAAGCAGCAAAAAACTTATATGCATCATGCCGCGTCAATTAGCAAAGGAGGCCTTCGCGAAATTGTTGATCGTCCGATAGAATTGGGAGATATCATTAAGACATTAATCTTTCACGAGATCCCTCTCTTATTGTGGTTATCGATTTATCGAACAATGTACACAAGCGAGGGGTTGAAATTAATGTCTGAAGGCGGAAGTGGACCATTACGACGACCAAATCCATGGCTTCAATTCAACCGCGACGATCGTCAAGACAAAGGACCCTTGTCCCTCAAAGACGCCAAGTCAGATATCCTGCTGGATTTCCTTCTCCCCACACCTGCGTCCGATGTTAAACCACATTTCATACTAATTACGCTAGTTTACAAAACCACATATATCATACTCCTCTTATATGTGATCTCATTGTACGCTTCGGGAAAATTACAGTGGGAATGTAGGCATTATTACGACTTTAAAAGGCCTTAAGATAAATATAATCTAGGAAATTAATCGTCTACAAATAAAATATTTAGCATACATTCTAGTGATGCGAATTAAATATAATAATAATAATAATAATAACTTTATTGAATGCAAGCAATAATAAAAATCAGGCATGCAAGGTATAATATATATGCACGGAAAGAACGGTTTTGCTGAAATATCTAAAAATTTGGTCAGATACAGATCTGAAAATAATTTTGTTAGACCATCAAAAGTAACTATGTAGGTCACTCAAACATGATAATAATGCTGCAAAAAGTTTTGATATTCCAGCAACTATTTTGAGCGTCTTACACAATTATTTTGATGACCCAACAAAATTATTTTCAGATCTGTATCTGGCCAAATTTTTTTATATTTCAGCAAAACCATTCTTTCCGTGTGCGTGTAAAATATAAATCAAATATTAAATTACAGACAAAAGGCGAGGTTACAGCTTAAATGCTGATTTGATTCCTGACCTGAGTGATATAATTTGTATATACGTGGAAATTAACAAATTCAACAAATTCTAGCGAGTTGTGACAAATTGTAAGACAGTATAATAGTTTAACATCGAACGCAAAGCAAGACATTATAATTCGTTAAGTGAAATGAGTGGCAATGTATTTTGTTACTTCAGCACGGAACGAAGAGAGAGACGAAAGTGAACGTAGGGATTCTGGAAGAGTGTTATAAAATTTAACTGCTGTGTAGGAGAATGCGCGTTGAATTTTAGCAGTGCGATGCTATTATAACACTGTCTACTTAAAAACTTTCCAAGAAAATAAAGACTGCCGGGATATCTTAAAAATCTATCATGTATTTCATATTTATTTTCTCTTCTTCCTGATTATCATCTCTCTTATGTATCTCTCCATTCTTTAAAATAGATTTCTAAAAGTATTATCGTATCCTTATATATAATCTTATGTAGAGATCAATGATGCTATCTTTGGAATTACTTTGGAATTTAAAATCTGAATTGAATAGTACCTTAGCTTCATTCAAACGCAAATTTGATCTTTATTGAAAGTTTGATCAATTAAAGTAACTGCAGCACCAAATAAATTAAATGATCATATATATATTTTAACCAAATTCATTCTCTCTCTGGATGACGTCAAGATATTTCTTCATGTGCATCTCGTGAACTTGTTTAGTCTTCTTCCCAAGTTTTATCTCGGCACGAAATGGCTTTCCCGATCCAATAAAGTGCACCGCGTTAATTATCGGAATTTCGAGGGGTAATTCATTAATATCGCTCTCTAGCGATGCTGCGCGAATCGATACCGCTGCCGCAAGAAAGAAAGTGAGGGAGAGAGAAAGAGAGAGGGAGGAGAGAGAGAGAGAGAGAGAGAGAGAGAGAGAGAGAGCGCCGCCAATAAAAAACCGACAACTAGATATTGATAATCAACTTTCGTGTTTATCTTGACACCTTTTGCTTTTGTGGATTTCCAATGTCACTGTTGCGCGCATTGATCTCGGATATGAAAAAAAAATCCTCTCAGACGGCATTGATGGCGGTGTGCGGCTTCGCGGAGAGCGCCCGGCACTCGCTCGGCCGCTCTATCAAAATTACTTCGCGGCGTTCGACTTTTCGTCGCCATCAATCTTTCCCGGTTTGACTGCTAACGCGATAATGCAGTTACGCCGCGCGCCAGGATCGGGCGGATATACGGACCGGCCGGCCCGTCGAATTCGTCATAAATAATTGAATTAAAAACAACGACGTCGTAAGTGAATTTGCGGATCGCCCAACCGGCGAGATTTCTGAGTGATTTCACCTAGCCGATTCGCGACAGCATCGTTCGCGGCATTCGAGATTTTACAGAAAACCACTTTTTATCATCTTGGAACTCCGGGGATAATCGCTCTCTTGAGAATGTTGCATTGCTCGGAAATAAACGTGCTGACTTTTTTATTATTATTTATACCCAGTGGACCGTTACGAACGTATCATATGCAATGCATTCTTCCTCCGATGTTTAAAATAGATAATAGAGGACTAGAGCTCTTACAAATTACCACAACATTTCAAAAATATAAAAATGAAATTTCCTAATTATTAAAAACAGATATCTTCTGTACACACGATCCTTCAATAATTAATAAAATTATACATATAATAATAACAAAACAAGAATATAAAAAACGATTTTCTTTGGTATTATAAACTCTTCAGTCTGTTTAATAAGCATCATTAGATTATTGTTAACACGTAGCATATGTCAATAAATATATTAAAATAAAAAATAAATTTAAAATTAAAAATTTATGAATTAACTAATTTCTTATTAATGTAATCGACACATTTTTTATCTTAATTTTATTCATAGTCACGTGAAGAAAGTTTGATAGAGATATCAACGAGATTTTTCTATGAAAAATTCACTAATCTTTTGTTTCAATAAATCTGTTATAAAATGAAGTCATACGATATTGTATATAACGTTTATTTTATTAGCCTTACGAAATGCATTGCTTTGAAAGCCTCGCTAGAGAATTGTAAAATATCATTTTCCTCCATTCCATAAAGCTGTTAAAGTTAAATTAGATGAATCATAAAGCTCTCTCTCTCTCTCTTCATAAGCTGATATTTCCTCAATTGAAATTATCAACAGAGCTTGTAAATTACTTAACGATCAAATAACATTTGTTAATAATATAATTTCATAATTTTAACTTGTGGTTTATCAGTAAACTTTCATTAAAATTGGGAATCTCGATATTTTGCAAATACAACCAAGTCGTTGTTTTGCGGCGAAACACACGAAATTTTGCGACGTTAGCGCGATATCTTCGGTTGTATTACAATGTTAAATTACAATATAGGAATCGCAATTATACAAAATAATAATTAAATTATATAAAGTAATAGTAAACAAATTAATTAGTTGTTTCGATAAACATTTCCGAAATTGGAAATTCAAATAAATTTCACAGACACAGACACAGCGTAAAAGAAAGGAATAATGCGCCCTCGATGGAAGTTGAATTTCGTACAAACATAGATCGTGTTACGGTAATATCCATCATATGTCATCAAAATCTGTCGGATGTCAAGACGAAGGTTTAAAATAGAAAGTTCGAAAGCGCCATTTGTTGTTCGACAATATTGAACAACGGCCGACTTTCGGTTATTGACATCCGATCCTATAAATTCCACAATGACGAAGAAGGCTATGATGGCTGATACTGTGTGAGCTTAACTCGCTACTTTTACGTGAAAGTTCTTAAAGTTCCCGTACCAAATCGCCAACCGTCTCTAGTAAGGATGTCCTTTCGAATTGGGGCGGATTTGTCGCGGTCATCGGCTTTTTGCTGGCATCAATCTTGCACGCTTCTGCGAGCGATTTAGCGTATCGATGCCGAGCCATCGAATACAAGATGATGCAATAGTGACGCTCAGAAGAGATGGCTCTAGCACGGTTCTTACTCTTCCATCTTATTATGAAATATTGATGGTCGATCGAAATAGGGACGATAAGGGATAAAATCGATCTCCCATAGGAAAGTTGGAGGCTTGATAAAGACATCTCTAGCACGGGCGCCATTATTGCATCTATCTGTATCCAATACGAGCCCGTCGTTTCCGTGGAATCGCATACCGATTGCCGCGCTCTCAGCGGGGTTCAATGCGTCGCGATCATCGATCGCCTTACCACCCCGAAGCGTTAGAGTGGATGTGCGAAAGGAGGCCATTACGCTCGTGTACATGAATAAATTTGTATGGAGTTGTTCTATGGTTACATGGACAAGATTAACCATGTACTATGTTCCTGCTTCTATTGCGTAAGCATTAGCATAACTTCTCATAGGTATGCGTTATCCCTACGTAAATGTTGTACCGTAAAGTGTCATGAAATGAAAGCATTTCCTAAGTCTAAAAAGGATACTGAAGTATATTATGATTATGACAATTTAATACTTCTGCCGACCTTTTTAAATGCTCCATTGTTTTTTGATACGCCAAGAAACAATATGAATACTTATCTTAGATCTTTTTCTTTAGGAGAAAAACAAAAGGGAAAAGCGCATTTGTTAATCGATATAAATCATATCTTCTTCTTCTTACAATTTAGTCCAACATCGTAAACAATGTGTAGCGATCACCATGGTGATTGTCTTGGCAAAGGTACTCTCGGTGGTTTGCCATTGCCTTCCGAGAGGTGGTGATTAAATTAAAAATTTGATATGTTCTGGGTGGATTTGAACCTGGATCTTTGGCACAGAAAGCAGACGCGCAACTCTTACGCCACAATCCCCACTCTAACTATAAATTATATGATTAAACATATATAATTAACATATAATACATTGTAAGACGACTTGACTGGCCATAGATGGTATTTTATTACTACGTATCAACCATACGGATTGTGGTTCTCTACGAGTATTAAATTTAATAATAATGCTAAAGCATCTATTAGATTCTCCCCCCTCCCCCCAACACCCTTCCATTACGAAATCTGTTAAAGAATTTTGTTGCGAAAAATATTACCTCAGCCAGGATTTGAACCTCCCTACACTCCGGGCGGGCGTCGTACCAGTTCGACCACCGAGGCATGTGATAATATTTATCGCAACAAAATTCTTTAACAGATTTCGTAATGAGAGGGTGTTGGGGGGGAGGGGGGAGAATCTATAAATAGATGCTTTAGCATTATTATTAAATTTAATACTCGTAGAGGACCACAATCCGTATGGTTGATACGTAGTAATAAAATACCATCTAGGGCCAGTCAAGTCGTCTTACAATGTATTATATGTTAATTATTTACTGGCGATTTAGGAATATTAAAGTTTCTGTTTATATATAATTAAATATCCGCATCGATGGGTAATTATTTCAAATAAATTTTGTTGCACCTTGGAGTATGTAAATGTAAGTTGTTTCGTCTCGTAACTGCCATAGCTCTACATGCAAACATAAATTTTATGTCACGCCTTCCTTTATGAGATGTACAGAAAAGCACGATAAGAGCCTCGAGAAGAGAGCCGCATCCACCAAAAGAGGCACAATAATCATTCCAGAGAAGTCGGTTCGTCGTACTTGAAAGCCTCCGATTGCGACTCGATTCGCCCATTCGTTGAAAATCGGTCGGTTCTTTTAAGAGTTTCTCGCGACGGCGCGACGCAAAGGGTTACATATAGTTGCTTTCTTACCTCGGCATCGGAAACGGTCCTCTCCGCCAAATTGCGAACTTTGCAGTGCAGGAAGGCGGTGCCGCCCAATTGCACCGTGACGTTAGAAACGGTGTTGTTGTCGTTCGCCTCGTTCACTCTCTGCAGCTCGTCGAGATTGCTGAACCAAAGGGCCCTCCAATCCGACGGGATGTTGTAGGGCACGCGTCGATCTGAGGGAAGAAAGATGACCAGCGGGTATAATCACGGTAATTTAATTAAGTCGATTGTCTTGGCAAGGGGGAAACTCGACAAACGACGCCGCAATTACCGTCGGGGCTATCGCCGACCTGGCCGCCGGCAGCAAACTTTTTTATCACGGCAAAGAAAAATAGAAGTTATAAAGGTACGGCGGGGTGGAAGGTGGAACGCAAGGAGAAAACAAACGCGGAACGAGCCTGAATTCCGCTTCTTTTACCCCCGACCCTCGTGAATTAGAAACTACTTTCCACGCTCGGGCCCTTCTGAATTACCTTGTTATTAAATTTTTTAGGAAGACGACCTGTGCTCCCGCGCGCTCCGCTCATTTCTTTCGATGTAAATCACCGGGGAAATGTGTTGCGCGAGTTATGGGGCAGTTCGCACATCGCTATTACGTCTTGCGGCATTATTCGAACAGCATGTACGAAGACGTATATATGTATGTATGTACATCCCAACAAGTTTACGGCAAACGGGTATAATATCGTTATCAAGTATGGTATCGGCAATTACACTTTGTAATTTGATATGAAACCGCGACAGCAGAAAATTTTGGTTTTTACATTAGCTGCGCTTGATCCTCGCAGGAATACTGCTTTTCACGTTCCCCGCTTATTTTAGAAAAAGCATAGCGCAGTTTTTATATACTTGATCGCAGTGCATGGCGCATATCCGCAATACCGAAAGCGGTAATGTTTTGACTGTGATCTTCCGCATCGTTTGAATAATTTGAGCGCACGCTTCGCCACACACACCGCTTCGACAGATGAAATTCCCGGGATTCGTAATGCAGACCGAAAGAGCGAAAGAATTTTTTTCCTTCGTGCGCGTGCATGCGCGCGCGCGCTTTGTTAAAATTTTCACGGATACGACCTATTTCCGGATAGCGCAGGTGATTTAGGATGTTTGCCCTCGACAGCAGATTACGATTCAAGGAGACTGCGCTGCCGGTGGTGGCGAGCTCGAATGTGCCTGCTTCTCGTCCTGACCTCATTTGAATAATCCATGGATACGTAACGGACGTACATGCCTTTTACGCCGTGCGAACGCGTTCGTATAAAAAAAAAAGAAAGAAAAGAAAAGAAAAAAAAAAGATGCGCGTAACGGGGCGCATACGCGATGCGTTCTCGAAAACGATACCGTCCGCGTCGCATTCGCAAAACTTTATTCATGTTACCCCCCGGAATTACTACGGACCGAATCTTTCGACACTGATTTTGTGCGACAAAAAGGAAGTTTACGTATCAAGTTTCCGTTGGAAGGGAGAGAGATTGTAAAATTTTATCGAATATGAAACGTATATCGACTCTCTTTTTTCATTACTTTTAAAGGAAAAGAAAAAAAATCATGATAGATATTATATCTTTTTAAAAACATACATTCAAAATAACGCAGATCACATATTCTACTTTATTATTATCTTTATCCCACATATATATTCGGATATTATATATATCCAATTTTGATTCAAATAAATCCTATTCAGTTTGAAGAAGTATAAAAAATCGGAATTTTTTCTTAAATAGAAAAAAAATGAAAGATTTACATGAATCAATTGGATTCAGATATCGACATGTTCGACAAACGCTCCATGGGAAATCAAATATGACCGTTTAAATGAATAATTATTCAGGCTTCTAAAATTGTATAACGTCAAAAAATAATAAATCTATCGATAGAAGGTATTATAAATGGAGTATTGAATTTCGGTTCTCTTTGTTTAATCGAGCTTTATGTAGGATGAAATGTGAATCTTTGTCCTTACTTCATTGTAATAAAAATAAAAGAAATATCTATTTTGCTTCTGCTCCTTTTGTCTTATGTTACGCTCGTTTTATTGATGTTCATACATATAAAACCAAAAATCTATTATCATAAAACGGTAGCAGCGCGGCGTAAAATCCGTTGCTTTGTTAAGTGCATTCGACGATGCGGGCGAAATAAAATGAACACATAACGTATTCGCGCAAATATCTTTAATTCACGAAAACAGGTATGTTACGGAGAGGAAAGTTCAGCTTGCGTGAACCGCGCGAGGAAGGCACCCACGTTACCTCCTTCACGCGAGTCTTCCTTTCACCAGGGATTCGATTCGGCTGTGGAAAAGTTCGGCATTCTAAACGCCTCGCATCTCGATTCTATCTTGTATATAGGTGTGGCGGCAAATCGAGTTTCGGAAGCCTGAAAGTAGCGAGCGCGTGTTTGGCCGTTACTCGTATTCATCAAAGTATCGAGGCGAAACTGAAATACGGGACTTCCATGGACGCCAAATTCTGAAAAGTCCTTTAACCGCTAGTAAAAAGAAATGGCGAATAAACGGGAAATTTAATCTTCGGACGTAAAGTTAGGCGAAGTTAAACGGGAACTTCGTTAAACGCGTTATTTAATGAGAGGCGGAAGAAATATATATCCGGGAAAAATATATAAGCCACGTCGCCAGTAATTTAAAGTCCGAAATTGCTATTCCTTTTGCAGACTATACTTATACGTAGTCGAGCCAATCTGACGCTAATCTCGTTCTAAACAACGTACAGTGTTTATTTACAGACTTCTACGTTATTCTGCATATCGTGTCAGTTACTCAATTTCGCGCGCATTGAATGTTGCACCTGTTTCACGATAACGAAGTTTCAACACTTTATTTAACCAGAAGCGGCGCGAATTATTTAGATCGAAGCATCAGATACTCGCTGCTGCGAGTTTCCGCCGATGCAACGTACCGTTGTCTAATTTAATGCTAGCAAACATCATTGTATGCGGCATAATGAATGAAAATAATTAATTACAACGCTGCACTAATGCAGGGTGCACGATTGTTGCAGACTCCGTGTTCTGCATCCATCATGTAATAATCCCCGCGGTAAATTATCAGGTAAATTATGGAATACAGATCTGTGTGTGTATATGCGTCGAGCATTGGGGAATTCACTTTTCGTTTTGAGCACTTCAAAGATTCGAGGCGATGAAAACTGGCTCCATTGCTGCGTTATCAATCCTCACCGGAGAGAAATCTTTCCATTAACCAGCACGAATCTAGCGTACTTAGGTTTTATACGATTTACCGGATTTGCTGGTTAATTGAATGTTGGACTCCGTAATGGACATCTCTAAAAAAATTAAATCTCTAAAATTATTTTTAAAAATAATAGAATCCTACACTGTTAATTCTTTTGGGTCATTTTTAACTATTCTATAGGTCGCCACTCAATATGTCGTCACTTTAACTAAAACATTGGTTAACATTTAACCATGTGTGTGTGTCAAAATGACCACATTTGTCGTTAATTTAACTAAAACAAAGTATCGAAATTAACAACATATTGAGTAGGAGCAGTGGCGACCTATAAAATAGTTAAAAATGACCCAAAGGAATTAACAGTGTATACGCAAAGAAGAACCGTTCTATGACATTTGCAACAGAAAGTGATTTAGATCTTTCCTACATGTTTACCAACATATATGTAATTGCTATTGTGTGTGCGACTATTTTGACATTTTACCTTAGTATAGTAATTAAATTAATGGGTCAACTTACTTAATTGAAAATATTTGCATAGCTTACTGAGAGCTATTTTATGATTTCAAGCACTCTATTTCGTCATTCTAATTTCATTAATAAATTAAATAATAATAATTAATTTTCTGTGAATCTTGAAAATAGACCACACCGAAAAAACTAGAATAACTGAAAATGGCTAAACGAGCAAGTAGATGAAACGTCTCTATAATTACAGCGGCGCGGCGTTTGAAAAAAAGTGAGAGATTGGCAGTAGATTTATTCCTATTTTATTTGCCTATTGTACGATATTGCGCGCGATTTGACTTGTCAGTCGGTTATCCATGTTTGAAAGCATAATGGAGGCCTCTAGAAAACAAAGGGATGCACGTTTTGCCGTGGCAAAAGGGGTAAGTGGGCCGCGCGCGCGGATGCATATACGCAGACAGAAGCAATCGGGCCGCCCAAATGCGCGAATTCCTGAAAAACACGTTCGCTCGGCTGCGGACAAAGGATTCGCGCGCGTGCGGCTGAGCGCTTCACGGGCACGCTTTGTGTGCCCTCACGCTTATTTTATCGAACGTGTAATTTAGCCCTGCTGACTCCGTGCACGCACATGTCTCTCTCTTTCCAGGCGCGAGAGTCAAGCTCAGCTTGTTAGTGTTTGGTCGATTTTGGTCGTGTCGCCCCAACATAAATGGAGCACAGAGTCATCGCTTGATGCCTTATCAAATTTTCAATGCGAAGGAAGAGCCTTATACATCCAAAAAATAAAAAAGCTAAAGAAGAATAAAGACTGAAATATCGACTAAATCTCAAAAAGGTTTGCGTTTTTCCATCAAAATTATATTCGAGAGTCAGGAATTCAAAATATAGAGTCCGCTTCGTGATAACCTCCTGCTCGTTAGGAAATCAATAAACGGTTTCATGCATCTGACAGACAATTTTTTTCCTTTTGTTTCGCGTCGTTCGATCGGCTATGTTCTATCGATGTCGACGAAGTAAGACGACAAGCGAAGCAAAGAAGTTGAACGACAAAAATAGGAAAAAAAGGACAGAAAGAAAGAGAGAAAGAGAAAGATTGAGCGCGAAGGTGCAACGAGGGGCAAAACGAAAGTAAAAACAGCAAACTAGGAAACGAGTAGAAAGAAGAAAGATATAAGGCGAAGGGTTAGTCTCTCTCTCGTCAATCGAGAGCACGAAGCGAGGACGGAGCGAGGACGTAAAAGGTAACGGAAGTACGAGAGGCGAAGCGACTATGCTTCAGACGGCAAGGAGGAGCCGTATGTATAACAGTAACCAAAATGCTAGCCTGCATCAGGGCATTACGTCTGCCTATCCGCCGCCTTAAACGTGTAGCCCGGCGCCACCACCTGCATACATACATGTAGTTTGCATAGAAATGGCACACGTCATCCCGCAACGCGGTGGGTCTTTGCTTTATAAGGCAGCGCGGATTACTATTCACCAGCTCTCTCGACCATCCCGGCTATAAGGCTATGAGGTGACCGTCGAGTATCCGACAGACAGTGTATTCTTCGAGGGTCGTCCGCAGGACTCTCTCGACGTGGCCCTTTACGTTTCGGTCGTTCGCGACGGGTGATTTTCGGAGCTACGTGTTCCACGTCGCATTCCCGTCACGCGGCGTCGCTCAGGTGTTTCGATTTTTCATTCGGCTTGCGCGATTGCAATACGATTGAACTTCTGGATGGATGGCTAGAAATTAGGACGCGTCGATTCCGGTTTCGAGATGACAACGAGTATTTGTCCGACAACATAATGAGGAATCGATTGGAACAATAAGTTCGCGTCAGCATGATCAAGTTGACTTTTTGAATTGGCAGTAAGATTGTTCTTTTTTGCCAACAGAAAATTTGAGAGATTATGCATTATATTGTATCCCCGCGTAAATTGCAAATTTCATAGCTTAGTATATAAAATCATTTTATTTCGGTGAGAGAGAAATGATTCCAGTAAAAATAATTTATTTTGATAAGATAAATAATAAAAAAAGTCAACTATACTTCTGAAGTTGGAAAATTATATCTCGAACCGTAAAGTCGATATTTCGTTTTATTTTTTTTCTCTTTTATTTCATCAAATATTAAATGTGAAATATCAAGATATAGGAATCTTTAAACAAACTATATTTGCTTCAGTGGTAATCCGATACATTCCGCGACGCGGACGTGTAAAATATGTAGACGTGACAACGCACTTTAGAAGGATATTTTCTCGGTTCCTCTCTTCTTCAGTTCAAAGGTGCGACGAACAAGATAGCTGAAGAAAAATGCGATGTTCTTCTTGAAGCATACGGCGTATGAAAAAGACCCGTCTGTAGAAGACGCGGTGTATACGTGTCTGTGTTTTTCATTCGCCCACGCGATTGCGTTGGAGGATGAATGAGGCATATAAAACACACAGTAGATACGGGCTGCTCTGGTCAGACTAAGTGGAAGTGATTTACCATCGTCGCAAACCGATAAATTAGACATTTTTTGAAATTGTGACTGACGATAACGGTTCTTCCGGGTAATTTTAGAATATCTCAAAGCCGTTATTTCAAAACCTATATTACTTTCTCTCTTCGAAATCTGGCTACCGCTTTGCGTGTTATGCGAGCTTTTAGCTCAGAGTTTTGCAAGAGTCCGCATCTGACGGCTTTCAAGATTTGTGCGTTACACATTATCGTTCGAGTACGATGTCTAGCCGTATGTCGCATTTGAAAATAGATATAAATGTTTACGAGAAAAGTTGAATGGTTAATTACTACTTAAACAATCCTAAGTAAAGAGCGAGGATTCACGCGGAATATACGGACTTGGAGAAAGTACTTCTTGACATTTTCTACTTATAGAAGAAAAGGATTTATCTTTGCACAGAGATTTTAAACAAAGACCCTAACGTTAAATTGCGTACAATTTTCAACGACACAATAGTTTGCTTGAATAAATGCACGTCGCAAATCGATGATTGTCGCAGTGCCTTCTTACGTGAAAAATTCATTGTCCGGAAGAACAGTAGTATTTTCGACAATGTGCATAAAACATTTTAATGAACTAAACGTAACGTAATATATGCGAATGAAAACCTTCGGCCATTGAATTGGTAATACATGCTAATGAATTTTCCCTAATCTGTACTACGTTCGAGAAAAATCACCAATTGAGGCAAATTGTTTCGTCGTTCGATGCGAGCGCGAGATTTTTTCTCCGTTACCACAATCGACGTAGAAACTTCGTGATTAAGACATGTCTGCTGTTGTCCGTTGGCACAATTATTTCGCTTGTCAATGTAGACAAAGGGAAAGAAAAGAAAAGAATTCACCATAAAACTGGACAATGTCTGTTTCGCTTGTAAATTCGACGAATTCAAATATAACGTATTTGTATGACGAATTTTATTGCATTGTCATGTACAATTACAATGTTGTCGTGCCGTTGTATGTTTTCCTCAACTATAAAATACGACTCCACAAACATTTATCGAGTGAATGTATTTTTTGGAACTTCCTTTACGAATCTTTTACTTCCTTAGAGAAGGAATCTCATCAAACGTTACACTACACTTTGCCATAATTTGCTCTTAAAATCATTTTTCTAAAAATTAACATATAGATAAAACTGCTGAAAACTATGCCAGCACATAATAAGATCTTTATTTAAATAAATATTAGATTGTATGTGCATATGTATGTGTGGAATTATTTAAGTAATTCTTCGACTTGCTCTTAATCAGATATAACAATATATTTCTCTCATTAAAAATCAAATAGAAGAAAGTTCAATATGTAAAAGATGAAAAGATTCGTGATTGGAATCCTTGCGAAAATACTGTACTCTAAAAATAAACTCTCGCTTCAATTGTTAGATGTTAATTTTAGTTGTCGATCGTCTCGCAAGTCTTCTTACGATCATTTAATAATTAATGTTCACTTTCTTATCAGAGGACACAGGTGAATGTTCATTAATGCCGCGGCGCATGGACTGCAAAGCAAGCGTGCCGTCGGATAACCGCAACAATGCGCGGGCGGGCGTATTACTCGGTCCTTTCGTTATGCGGTTGCTGCCATCATCGTCTGCGGCACGTACAGCTGGCTCTTATACATCAGATAATCCTACGGATAAGCTATCAACCCTTATACTTGAAAGTGGGAGAGTCAAAGCTGAACGCGATTGCTTTGCCTTGGCTGCGAGATTACAGAGGCGCGGAAATGAATGCAAAGTAGAATGTATCAACAATGAGACAAAATCATTGCAAGTTGAAAGCTTCGCTTTGCGGTCATTTTATATATTGTGTTATACATTTTTTCTCATTATCCTATATAATAGTATGCATGTATATATTTTCTTTGTTTAGTTTCAATAAACTTTATCTCCTTATGCATTTAACTTTAACATATCGGTAAAATTCATAGTTATGCAAAAACATTAATAACAGATTTAAAAATTTCTTTACAAAGAGTAAAGTAATGGATCTTCACTAATAGATTTATTGCTATTGATACCTTGCTTGAAATATTGACTGATGCGTTAAAAGTTACGAGGCTGATCAGAATGAAAACATCGTAAACACGTAATACAATCTTTAATGGGTTATTGTTAGGCAACTTCCATAGTTTTCGAAGCGCAGGAAAGTTGATCTTTTAATTATGGTCGCAGGATAAACGAGACTACGAGCGAACAAGTGTAGTCTTAATTGGACCCCCATATGCAATAAAGACCCAACCGACATTTTGAAGAAAAATGAGTTAACTGGTTATTCTAAGTCTCAAGTTGATGTTTTTCAATTATTAAAAAAAACTAAGCCTAATTTACAAGTTGGGCCATTTTATCCGTAATAGTACCAGCTGAATATTGTAAAAGGAAAATATAGATTCTGCAATAAGGAATTAAAAATAAATATAAAAAAAAATAAAAATAAAAATATATCCTGCTTTTCGTTTAATTTGAGTAAATCATTCAAAAGAAATCTCAGAAAAATTTGATTTAAGCCGATTATTTTAATTGTAATAACAAAACTTCAATTACTTATTACTCAAAACTACCTCCTTGTTGGTTGGGTCCTTGTTGCATATGGGGGTCCAATTAAGGAGTCGACGACGGCAATAATGAATACTTGTAAACGCGGTTACGAGTACTCTTCTGCAACCGCGCTCATGCGAAATACAAATTGCGCCCTCGTAACGAATGTCGCGATAATCCTCCTCTTTTTTTTTCTTCACCGTTCTCTTTCGTCATGCCAACGGCATTATAAGTATCGCGCGACACGCGAACGATGATTTACCGCGAATGACGTTAACTAAGCGGCCACTGGCTCGCGAACAGGTATAATTATCGCGACGCGACGATAACGAGACAGCAATTGAAGGACGATAATGTAACGAAGTTTCGCCTATGCGCGGCCAGGATTGTTTTACGATGCGTGTTACGTTTGACGAACGGTCTTTTAATATCATGCCGGTGAGAGACAGCGCGCTCGGAAAAAAACCGGTGAAATGGATGGATAAGCGCTCGCCAGTTATGTGGAAATTAAATTCCCCGCGCGTATTATCGCTCGCGCTCGGCCGGGCTATTCGATTTTTCGAGTATCACATTTTTCACACGACAAGCGTAAATAACGGCTCCTGTTTATCCTACGGCGAGTCGAAATCAACGAGTGGAAATTCGTATCGTTTGCATGGTGTAATTCCGTGAATAGAGATACATAAAAGTGAGACGGGAATAATCACCGAGCATTTAAATGTGCAAGTTGTGGTGGTGCACGGAAGATTTATCGAGCATTGTTACTTTTTTGTATTTAAAATAGCACAATGGTTTTAATAATTTCTCAACTGTGTGTATCAATCGAGCTTTGATGTTCCAAATCGCGGAGTGTATATGTGTTTGTGTGTGCACGGAAGATTTATCGAGTATTATTACTTTTCGCACTTGAAGTAGCAATGGTTCTGATAATTTATCAATTTTGCGTACTAATCAAGATTCGACATTTCGCTGTTACTTCATCAAAATCGCAATTACATCATCGAATTAGTAATGCTTTTCAATTTAAAATAAGTGCAGCATTTCTCTGACGTTATCATCGCGTCGTCACTTAATGATAATGTGAGAAACGTTATTAAATTCGTCAACTACGCTCCGGATTTAATCAAGAATTTTTCCAACGGACTGACGATCTTTCTCTGTCCGACTTAGCAGAGACGACGTAGCGTGATCCATTAGACGTTAAAAGTAATGAATAGTAATGAGATCCGGCTAAAGCTGTAGAAAGGCAGACAACGACGACTCAAGCAATGCGATTTCACATTGCATGCATCTTCTTGACTCTGCCGTCATGATTCAGAAAATAAAGTCTCAAAATTTAAATTTTAACTCTGAAAGATTAAAATCTAATTAGAAAACACTACATTTTAAGTCACGATAATTTATGAAACTTTGTCAATTACTTCTCCTTGCATTCCTGATTAAAGCAGAATTATAAGAAGAAAGAAACAGGTAATAAAAACTGCAAGATATAATTAGCTTCGCGAGGAAATAGATCGGTGTTTATCATATGTTTTAAAATATCTGTCGAAAGACGATGTATTGCACGCCATGGGAAATATCGCAGTACACGAAACTGTATTTATTAGTGTGGGGAAAAAACTTGCGGTGTTTCTTCTCGGACGACACTGTGAAGAAGAAGACTTCGACATGGCGACACGAAACTTCATCCCCGAGACTTCTTCGCTGGGACGGGCCAGCGCGAGCACACGAGAAAAGCGAAGGCGGAACGGAGTTATACGAGCGAGTGGAATGAGAGGAATTTGAGGGCGAGAAAGATAAAGTCGAGAGTTAGAGCGAGTTAGAGTGCGAAGGGAATATACAAGGGTATAAAAAAAGAAGTATAGATACGAAAAAAAAAACCAAGGATGTCGTGCACGAGAAGGGAACAAGAGGGAGAAGAGTTGTCCCTGTTCGAAAGAAAGATGGTAGAGAGATAGCGGACGAGAAAGAAGCGAAAGGAACGAGTGAGCGAGCCAAGATGTAAGGTGAGCAGAAAGAAAAAGATGTGCGCGGGCGGCGGTCGAGGGAACAGAGCATGAGGAGCACTTGAGAGTGAACTTTGTGTGCTTTTGAATGCGGGGCATAAGCTACCTGTCTTTTGTTTCCGCGAGACAATGCGGGAGCTTACACAAGGTCGGGGGAGAGTGACGGCGAGGGAGGGCCGCAGAGCGGACTCTTTTTTCTGCTTCGCCTAGTTTAGTCGGATGAACTTGTATTCTTTTCCCACGAGCCCTCGAGCATTCTCGATGCGCGCGGCCACTTTTCAGAAGGAGAGCCACACTTCTTGCGCGATCGGAGAGCTTTTTTCGAAAGCCACCCTTTTACGTCGAGTAACTTCCATGTTACTCTCTCGTCGACATCCCGTCATAAGCAAAACTGTGCTCTTAAAACATTAATACGTTTTAAGCACATTGAGGAATTACACGTTTAACTGAAAACAAATTTTTTTTCTATGTATAATGAACTTGTCGTTGGTCATTTCGTTTACCCGATTTTACCCTTACCTGAACCGATATTTTTGTTAGGTTTAAAAGTTTTGTTCTTTCTTGTTTCTCTTTGTAATGGTCTTTTAAATTTGTTTCTAACTTCTGGGATTTCCGTTGGGACGCGATACGTAGGACGTTATAACGTAGCAAAAGTTAAATGTAAATAAAATATTTACGGTTTTATTTTAAGTATAACAAATTAGAAAGTATATATGAGTAGGCCAGGTAATTTCTGTCAAGTTATGTCATGTTTAATTTATTTACACGCATAAAATATAAGAAAATATATGAACACGATATATTAAAATAATTTTATGTATATCAATAAATTTTGCCTCGTCATCTTGAATTATAAAAAGTTCAGTTCAAGATTTACATCTCAAGAATGTGATATAAAGTTGTCAGAGACTCTATATGTCCGTCGATGGTCATCGACGTCTCTCAAGCCATCCTCTCGACATCGTTACGCACAAAGACATATAATCGAAATAACGAGCATGAAGACGAAACCGAGGGTCAGAAGGGCCATACGAAGCGTATGCTTACCGATGCTTTAATTGGGATAACAACTCGCATCAAACGTTGACGGGATTTTGCGTTGTCAGGAAGCGCGATAAATACGGGGAGTGAAATGCTCGTGATTACGTAGTCGAGTGATGCCGGCCGGCTCTCCGTCACAAGCGACCATCAAATCCTCTTTCAGACGGTAAAGTAGTAAATCCTCTTTAATAACGTATATACACGCGCGCGTGCTCGCCGTGGCGACTAGACACGAAGGAACACGGCCAACGAAAATGGGCATAGTCTTGCCGGGATGTATAATTACGTTCACATAATTGCGGCTGCTTCCGGTCTACGAAAAAGCATTTTCTCCCTTGTTTGGAACCGCAATTGTGTCTACAATGAGCAGCGAATGCATAACGGCGGGGTCATATATGCCATGTTAATAATTCAAACAGAGGTCTCCAACGTGAGATGAACGCGAAAAAATTGAGATATAGACGTAAAGCTATTACTTTACATTTTTTAAAATTAACGTGGTAAAAATAATGAGGAAAATCTAATTTCGTTGATGATGAAATTTAATTAATAAAAATGATTTTCCACTTTTGTACCAGTGCGATAACTAAAACAATAATAGTGAGTTGAAATTCCATATATCAAAAGCATTGTGTAATTTACATGGCGCGTACTAAATGTATTTTACAGAATTCTAAATTTCATAAAAAAAACATTTCACTTTCGTTTCACCTGGTCGTCCAACTACGCTTCACAAAAGTTTGAATTTTAAGTTGAATTTACTCAACGGTTGTGCGTGCTGTTCGCGAATCCAGTTTTTCCCATCAATAGGCACCTGTATTTTGTATTTTATTTCGAGATATATGCGCATCTAGGATGAAAGAAAAAATTCGAAAAAGAATTTTTCGCGACTGGTCGTTATCGAGGTAATCCACGGATCGATATTGTGAGCGTATGCTCGTTTCGCAGGTATTTTTATACATATTCGGTATTTTAAAGTCTAACGCAGTAGATGAAAAATACGAGGAATGCAATACAAATGGATTAAATATGCTCGCTGTTTTCGTGTATGAGCGACCCTATTTGCGAGCAGTCTTCAAAGAGAAATCAAAGAAATTTTAATCTTAACTTTTGCAATATGTATAGCGCAAATACGATTTATATCTTAACATATATAGACAGATTTAAACGGCTTTGCTTTATTTTGTTACAAAATAATACTAACAAGTTATGCTTTCACTATGGTTTTAACAAAGAATTTAAAATCTAAAGAATTATAAAAATAAAATATTGCATCATAATAATATATGAGATTAGATTAAAAAGTTACTACGACGTATGTCCAAATATATCTGCCAAAATCGATATATGGTTTCAATAAAAATAAAAATCAATAAATATAATTAACAGGGAAGTCTTATTAAATCAAGCATCAATATTACATTTATTCGGTGTATCATTTTATATATTTTTTTTTTCGCACGTATTGTTACTTCATGCAATTCTCAACATTTTGTATAAAGCGATATATCATTTTAATATTTTTTCTATATACTGGATGTACTTATACATCAGAGCAAGCTTTAGAAAGTTCGCGATCGTGATTAGTCCTATGAGAACAAAATCTCTAGGGACGCCTTTGTGCCTCGCACCTGAAGAACGTAACTATAGCGGGGACAGGATAAACGATGGAGCACCGCAATAAATCATACCAGCATTTTTCAATATCGGGCGGCCGTGTTGACTGAGCTTAAGGCGGAGTGTCCTACTTGCATTCTCGCCATCTCGGTTTCCCGTGACACGCGGCGTAAAAGATACTTCGAGGATGTAAATATACTGTGACAGCGCAGTTTCAATATATCGCGCAATGGCTTTATTTCGGTATTACTAGACTCGCTCATTTATCTTGTGATAAAAGTTGGTACGTTGCGTAACTTCGGTATACAAGGAAATATTCGAGATATTATTTCGATATATTACTTTGAGCAAAAATATAAAATTTTCGTGCAGAATCCGACGTGTCGCTCTTCGATTATTACAACGATAAAGCGTACAATACATAAAGCGCACTCTTAAAGTAACGCTATTTGCGACACGTGGTATACCGAAATCGTTCCTCGCGCATAATCGCTTTAGCCGTCCGGCCTTCGGGAATATATTTTTCCGTGGTAGGTATGCGAAAAATGTATGCCCCGGACAATCCGCGCTCCGATTTAAAATCCGATTCCATAGAAAGTCGTATTTGTGAATATTCAAGCCGCGCGTGTTACGGTAAGCAACCGTGCGTGTCTCTCGTACGTCCCCTATGTTGCTCGCTTATACGACTGACAGAGGGAAAGAAGAAACGTTTGCCTAGAACGGCTGCCGATATTCCTCGGGCATTCGCGAAGAAATTGGTCTCCCGAGATCGTCGTTTCTTTGGCCGTGCGTTACATACCGAGTTTACGATTATAACCATCGGCTATCAGGACTCCATCCTAAGCTCGGGGGTTTCGCCGCCCGAGGTAGCCACGGTAACTGCTGGACCCACCGGCGACGTTATTAAGCCGGTCAATATACGTGCGGCCGTTATACGGTACACCATATTTCGTCTTTACCGTATACAATATACCGGAGCCATTGCCCGCAACGGAAAAGGAATTCACGATAGCGGTCATCGCGTTGAGTTATATGTCACGACCAGATTATTGCGCACGCGGCTAAAAGGCGTGGCGCGCTCGCGAAAATGGAATTGCGAAACGCGTAATTTTATTTTTTCCGATGCCGAAATATCACGCTGGAAATAGAACGATATTGCGATGTCGCTGTATGGTATTATGAGATATTGCAGAGGATAATTGGACACGCGGCGACGCAAGTTAATAAAATGTACATACGAAATGTGATTGAACTGTAAAAGAAGTTAATAAATTATTAAGTTTTCTATTAACGACTCTCTTTTGGATGATTTAGGTATTGCTCTTTCTTTTATTATGTTACTTTGTCATTATTTTAATTTATTCCTATTTCTATATTAATAAGCAGTGCTATGTATTTATTTATTTGTAGACTTCACTTGATAAGGACCCAAACCAAGGGTCGAAACATCGTGAAACCTTTGTTTATATTATTGCCACATTTTTTGTCTATAATTACTGATAGACTAAACTATTGTTTTTTGGTTATTAAGTTTTCATAATTCTTATAGACCCCTTCCCCCCTCCCCCGATTGTCCTCGGTACGTATGCGCATGGAAATAAAAATTTTCCTTATAGATTTAAATTAAAACATATATTTTTAACGAAAAATATATTTTTTAGTTGCAAACTTCGTTGTATATGTTGGAGAAAATAATCTGGTACATGCAAAGATAACGAGATTTTTCGCGTGGCTTAATACGAAGCTGTAAACACATCCGCAGATAAATATTATATCCCTTCGTAACCACTTGCTAAACCAACGCAAAAAACATATTTTTCTTTGGAATTTTATGTGGAAACTTGGTTAATTGGGGTAAAGCCCCTAGCGTCCTATCCCTCATCTTTCGCGAGGAACCTGGCGCGTCCACGACAAAACGAGTTACAAATTGCATCGCCTTCCTCCTTAGACCGTTGATTTATAGCTCGACGAACTGCATATGCAATCCTCCGAATTACACACGCGATTGTGGAGCAACCTGTAAGCGTACGCGACTATAAAATTCCACCCGTGGGATTATGGTTGCGACTTTCCTCTCGGCACGAAATCACAAGCCGTACATATCACGATAAATAATCCCAGGGCGTATAAAATTTATTTTACAGGTATCTTCTTATATGGTCCATTTTATAGACGGCAAATAAACCTGTCCCGGAGAACGGATTAGCATCTGGCTGCACGCTACCGAACTTCAGAAAGAACATTTCCATAAAGAAAGATAATATAATATAAGCTTATATATATATATATGATACTCGTTTATAAAGACAGCAAATCATATTATATATATATATATATATATATATATATATATATATAATATTTACTGAATGTAAAAATATATCTATCGTTTATATAAGAAATTTTATTTCATCATAAGATAGAATCAATATATACATCAACAATTGAATACACATCGATAATTGAAACTTTGATTGTTACCTTTAATTAATACACGGAGAAAATTTTATATTGAAAATTACTATGTATGGCAGTAGCCGTGGACTATTGCTGGAATTATAAAAATTTTTACTATGTAAAACAATGAAAAACATAGTAAAAATTTTTATAATTCCAGCAATAGTCCACGGCTATTGCCGTACATAGTAATTTTCAATATAAAATTTTCTCCGTGTAATAAATGTAAAAAATTTAACAGAGTAATTTAATTAACATTATTCTTTAACTAGTCATTTGCTGATGTATCAATCTTGCACAATTGAACGATTCTAAATGTAACGTATGTGTTCGGTAAATATTTGCCAAGTCAAAACAAATAACGCATTCTTCTCGCAATCGTGCGCGGCAACGCTTGTATAAATAAAATTCGTCACGTGAGCACGGGCCGTTTGCGTTCGTCGAATATTTGATGAATAAACAAGTTGTCCGGTGCCAGGTTTTGATCATCCATACTTGGCAAGCGCTGATCGCGCGTCAGCATCGCTCGGAATCCATTTAAGATAAGCCCATTTAAGATAGGATAAGTGCAGGCTAAATCCGTCATGCCGTGACGGGGGAGTCGTCCAGGGAAGCCGTCGTCGTAAACCCATCTGCGCTCGCTTACCTGCATCGTCGTGGATTTTTTCGGCATACGGAATTACGAGCGACGGTATATTTTATCAAGTAACGCGCGGCGGTGGGCGCGAGAGGGTTTCTATGCATTTTTCATAGTCATTTGGATATATGCGCGATATTAAACGACACAGAATTTACGGCGATATAAATGCCGGCGTTAGCGCCTGCGCCTGATGGTTGATTTTTTATTAAGATTTAATAGCTTCGTACTTGCGAAAATTTTTACAGTTCTTTAATTTATCAAGAGATAAGTAAGAATAATGTCGTGTGAGGCAGCGAAAAGGCCGCTTCCAAAATCTGTTGTGAATTATCGAACCAGGTAACGCCTGAGCGTTATAATTACTTGTTCCAATTAGATAACTTCACAACCCTTCTACATTTTTGATAGCCCAGAATATTTAATATCAAATATTCAATGCACAAACACGAATTTTATTTTCCAAAATCTGAATTATATTCAGTCGAGACTACACGGCAAATTCAAACGTGTTATTTTTACACGCATAAACATCTAACATCTGACACATTTGACTGAAGCTCTTTTTACATGTTTCTTTCTGTTTTAGGTTACATCATTTTAAGGCCGGTCTACACGCAACGTTTTGTACACCGTTTTGCCTGCGCAGTTCAAGACGTTGCGTCTGGACAGGAAAACTGTGCAATTATGTGACAGTTTTCCTGTTCAGACGCCAACGTCTTCTCTGCAACGTCTTGAACCGCGCAGGCAAAACAGTGTACAAAACATTGCGTGTAGACCGGCCTTAACACGTTTAATCGTATTAAATTAAAAATTAATACGTTGAATCGTGTTAAATGACATGATTTAAAATGGTAAGAAATGTGTAAAAAGAGTTTCAGCTAAAATAACACGCTTGGATTTGCAGTTGATATTTAAGCATTTAAGCAAAAAGAGTCATATCTATTTGAATTTCAGAAATAAGAGATTAGCTTTACAAAAAGAAATTCTAGATCATGTCAAGTATAAGTATAAATAATTTCTTTTTTCATTGGTCTCGTGCTCATAAAGCATAGAAAAGACAATAATAGACAGAAAATTGGGAAAATGTCAACATCCCAACTTCATATATCGAATGGCATATCAGTGAATATAAAAATTTTGGATTTCAAGAAAAATATACAAAAATTCATATACATCTCTGTGACATGTATAAATTTCCTATAGACATTTTCTTTCTAGAATACGTCTATTTTGAGACTTGTTAGAGTCAATAATCATTATGCTACATTTCTACGTCTTTATCTACCAAACTTTGGAAATTGGAGTCTACGTTCAGGAAATGCGCCCTGCAAAAGCCCATGTGATAAGATAACAACATCTTCCATGACATGCAGAATTTAGAGACCATGTCGCCGTACTACGACAAGACGCAGGATAAAGTCTCGTAAAGCGCGTCGCATCTCGAACTTTTGCGGAACTTGCCGTTTCCACGTCCGCGGGTAGTTAAAGTTTGGTCGATAGCACGAAAGCTATTTACGAATACGCTCTCGGTCGACCGCGGACGGCGATGCGCGTCCTCGATCGTGCCAGGTGTGTTCCCGTTCTGGCTCTTCTAACGGCCGCTTCCGTAAAAGTACAGCTTTTGACAGGAATTTAATAACTTTTATGAAGCCCGGCGGTGGCCCATTAACGCTTATCGTGGCTTACCAGCGTCCGCCTTTTTCCACGTGGGCGGTCTCTGCAAAAATGCATCACCGCGTCCCTGTCTCTTTCGCGGCTTTCCTCGGAGCTTTTCCATGGAAGATCTTGGACCGTCGCAGCAGTTTCCAACTCGGGAAGGTACGTTATTCTCGGGTCTAAATTATACGGCCGTTGTGTGTACGTAATAGCAACAATTATGTCTTTACATCGTAAGCACAAAAAGCACATATAAAGAGCGCGGTTGCTTTGTAAATTAACATGCAGCAGTTATTATTATAATTTGATGCATATACGCATACGAGTCAATAGATAAATCTAATTTTTTTTCAAGGTTTCTATCCATGCCGATTTTTCGTACCAATTTAATAGAGCTCTGAGGAAATGAATTTGTTAGTATTCCATAAAGCTACTGAAGTTTTCTGAAACTGCCGCGCCATCCATGTCAATGTAAGTGTTGATGTTCCGATCGGGAAAAGCATCGAGCTTCGAAAATATTGATAAGATCAAGAGCAAGCTACGAGTCAGCGTTTTAGTGTATAAGAAAAGTCCTGTTTCGGAAACTACTGTCAAATTTGCTGACAAGCAGTTACCAAATACCACGTAGGGATACATTCGTATATAGTGCGAAGTATGCCGTGTACATGGCATAGAGAAACATTTTATATATATTTATAATCTTTCGAGGATTCATAAGATTGTTTTTTTTACAAAAACTAATTTTCGCGACAATGCTATGCTCAATTACTGATAGGGTAAATCAAATCGAATCAATTAACAACAAACGGAGAAATTGGATTTGTTTAGATGAATGAAATATGATATGTCAACTTATCACTGACGTGGCGTTTTGATAAAAATATCGATGCAGTCAATAAAAATGTCCTCAATGTAGTGTTTTGCAGTAACAAATGAAACTGACTGTACAATTGCGGCATGTCGCATACGCAATGTCAATGACACAGTGCGCCATGTGTCTTCTGTCACTTGATAGCGTTGCGAAACTGGATAACGGGATAACCCACTCTCCTATTTACACAAAATCGTGCTGTTCATTGTAAGTCGATCGACAGCCGCGTAAGCAATCGATAAATTCCAATCGCCACAGTTACAATGTAGCTTGATATTGCAAAGGATCTCGCGAATAAACGAAATGTAATAGAAACGCCACGTAATGTAAATAGTTTTCTACTATTATTTATAATGAGTTAAATTATATATATAATTATTATATATATTTAATTTAACTGTAATATATATTACAGTTTTTAATATAATTAAATATATAATTATAATATATACAGGGTGTCCCATGACTCGAAGTCCATACATTAAAGGCGTGTTATTGAAGTTATTTAGAGTTGAAATTGTTTAATAAACA
>NJRQ01000079.1:155962-197191 GCA_003063805.1 Aphaenogaster ashmeadi
CATTTTTTAAAACCCTACAACTTTTGTATGAAACATTTTGTTCTAAAATGTCTTGTTTTCGAGATATTTCACCGGTCCGGTACTTTTGCCGTACCCTGTATATTGTATATATTATAGATTTTATTCAACTATTTTATATACAGTAGCGCTCAAAAGTCTTTTGACAAATAGTGTTTTGTGAATTACTTTATTAATACCAATACTATATTAAACTTCGTAATATAATCTTTGCATATAATAACACATATGTTTATAACAAAAATATATCTTCGCAAATATTTATAAATATTACATAAACAACGTAATAGCCCTGTTTACAAAGTAACGCATGAAAACTGATTGTCAAAAGACTTTTGAGCGCTACTGTATAATGCATACCTCTATACATAGCTCTATTTAAATAATAATATGCAAATGAAACAAATAATATAAATAAATTACGTTATCACAAAGCCACTTACACTAGAAAAAAATTTTATTTGCACCGAGCATTATATCCGTTCCTTTTTATATCTTTGGTCGGAGTTTCATAACTTTCATTGCGAATCGCTTATGATCGAACATAAACCGACGAACATCGAAGTTATACTTCCCATAATTGGTTACAGCCGCAAAGATTATATTGCGAATAGGCGTTCATATCTCGTGATTATGATAATAAAGTTGCGGCGTTGTCACTCGTAGGTATCCATAAAACACGATTTAGAGCCGTGATGTTCGGCGTGATTACTTTCCGAATAACCGCATCATGCTAACACTTGTCATTAAAGGATACTTTGCATTCAGAGCCGAAAGATATCTGAATCGATCTTCTTTTTAATACTTCCAAGGAAACATCGTAATTTAATATCCTCGTCTAATGTCGAACATCGTTTAAATCTACGCGTCATTAATCTTGGGTAGCACTAACGATAATGGAACACCTTACAGTTACCTGGTACCGAAAACGCATTAGTACCTAACGTTCGTATTTGTAGTCTGTCCTCGAGGAAGGAAGTGAAAACTCCTAGGGATGCATTCCTTATTGACCGCACCGATAAATAACAAGCCCTGTAGAAGTGTGAAGAGGTCTTTCCCCTTCGCCGAATGTATTATTCATTAAAAGACTCGCGAGAGAATGCTGACGCCTGATAACACAATTGCAATATTGGCTGTTATGTTAATAGAGTTTACCCGTTCTATGTTTCTATGTTTTGCGAGAATTGTCCAACTTTCTATAAAGGAAGAGATCATTTATCAGAATTACGTTATCATAAATTTCAATGAACCAATATAATAGTGATAATAAAACGAATCAGTAGCAGTAATTAAATTAGAGGAAATCACAAATGAATAATTCACGTGCTTGACAAGAGGTCATCGATCGTGATGTCGTTGAATAATATCGATTTGTAGAGAGACATTACAGAAATTTTCAGAGCGGGATGGACGCATTATCAACTTATCTATTTATTGAAAGGTCAATAACAGCTATCTGGCTATATATGTATATACGTATACATGCAATAGATTGTGTTTGTATCAAATACGTGTGGTCAAAGCTTAGCATAGCGAGGCAACGATTGTACCTCGCGTCGTGTTTCCACCATCCTTGCTGATAAGCGACCAACAAACACGTAGGACATATATTCGTATCGTTTCCAATCGACAGAGGTGTCAAGCAGCGACAATATATTGTATTCGTACGGTACCACGCATGAGGGCGGCCGCATAAATGCGTGACAGTCGCGTGGTTCAACGACATCGTGTCGGCGAATGTAAATACCGAGACAAACACGATCACCGGCATATTTTGTATCGTGCTGCAATATTTCTTATAATCTTACGACAGTCGTTTCCACATCGTTGCCGCGATCATGCAATGCTCACTATCTACGTGGCACATTTATTCGCAGACTAAATCCACGCTTTTTGTACGTAATCTTTCCTCTTTAAATATTAAAACAAAATATCAGAGTTCTTAAAATTTCATAATAGTTGCTATATTTTCCAAATTTAAATTTAAGATTATAACGAAGAAATTAATTAATTAAAATATATTTTTTACATTTAACACGTTGAGTGCCGCGTGGGCCATCGGTGCCCCACATTGAATTTTCCGTTCAGGCCGTTGCGCATATTGTACGTTCTTCTTGATAATAATAACTTCTATAATCATAAATATTATAAAGATATATCTTATATAATAAATAAGGTAACGTGAGTCATCGGTGGCCCACGCGGCGTGAATAAATAGTCACGTGAAATTAATACGGCACTCAACGTGTTAATTTATGTTATTTTAAAATAAGCATATACCTATATCGAAAAATGAAAGCTTTCTTTACGACGCAAGTACAGTCGATACTCGTTAACTCGAATCTCGTTAACTTGAAAACCTTTATAATTCGAATTTTTTTTCATTCCCTTCAAAAAACTTCTGTATGTCGAAGAAAAAGAAAATATTAACACGATTTTTTCCAGCGTACCAATTACCTTAGTTTACCTCTATAACTCGAATTGTTTCGAGATATAGAGGTTAATATTATAAATTGACCTCTGTATCTCGAAGTTTGATCAATAAAACCTCTACAACTCAAAGTAAATAAATTTTCGCTTTGTTTAGTTTTTGTTTTAATTTATTTCCCTTTAAACTGGTTACTTGACATTATTGTTTAGCTAATATGACTCCTCTAATGACTTTTCACTGTTGCTGACTTTAATTTATTCAACCGTTACTCGTCGAGATATTCAGACGTGCTTCTTAACACGTAAGAATTTTAACTCGAATTATTTTCTGTTCCCTTGAGGTTCGAATTAACGAGTCTCGACTGTATATGTAAATGCAGCAAATCATACGTATCAAAGACGTTGGAGAAGAATTAGTTACAGTTAATTATAAAATATATTCGGATGTGACTTAGGCTGCTGTGAAATGATACACGGAAAAAACGATAAGGTTGCCACAACCACAATAATAGTAACATTTAGTACAGCCACGTCCTGTGGTTGTCACATTCACATTGATGTGAAGCCAACTATATGCATTTGGTACAGCAAACATAGTGAATGTTGAGACAAACATATATAGATGCACTACACAAAACAATGTGAATGTGACAACCACAGGACGTGGCTGTACCAAATGTTACTATTATTGTGGTTGTGGCAACCTTATTGTTTTTTCCGTGTAAGATATATTTTCAAGGAAATTGGAATATGATCAATAAAATAGCAAAGTGCATATATGTACAGAGAAAACTTATTTAATGCTAATATGCTGATCAGAGAAAACTTAGATAATCTTTTAAATGTAACCTCCGCTAGTTTCGCACGAAAATTTGCGCGTATGACCGCAAATTAATCAGCCAGAAATTTGTAATATGCGCATGCTTAACGTAAAATACATTGCTAGTACAGTAATTACGGACACCGCAATGGAAAATATATCGCCGACGGCTATGCGTGTAATCTAGATATACGACAGTCTCAGATAATTCTACCTGGCAATCCATATACGGTGCAATTAATTCCCTCTTAGTGCACTTGCCAGAAACATGCATAGTTGTTCAGCAATTAATTCCATTTCACAGAAAGAGGTTCCGCCGTAGGCGAAGCTTTATCTTAAAAGCGATATCCACGACACTGTGAACTTTTATTCGTAAATGTACCTAAATACTATTACATATCATCTAATCTAAATAATTAAAATGATCTGATTAGACTAAAGAATAGAATTGGGCGAAAAATAATTTCGCGAAGCACCTTGTAGGTGAAATACGTACGGTCTCAATTATTTTCGCGGATTATACTTAATTTCACTCTATTTCATGTGATTTTATAATAATTTTATGCGTAACTAACATGTAATATCGCACATTCGTATTTGTGCAATGGAATTGGTTACAATAGATGCGTTTTTGACGTAGAACTACGTCTTTTTCCGGGGTAGGGGGTAACTTTGCGAGCACGGATGCAATGAAAACATGTCACACTTTGAACGCTTATATCACCGCAACTAATAATCGTAGAGTAATAAATAATATTTCATTAGATAGCTTATAGAGTTCCATTTATAATAAAACTTGTTTCAACTCTCCATTCCTTAACCTTTCGATATAGTAGCGTCAGAAAGTTAAGCTAAATTTCTTGTGATTTTGTTTCGCCGCACGCCGTTTTAACGTTGATAATCAGGTGGCATTCGTTTGTCCACGATTTGTCCACGTTTGTCCACCCAAAATTTTCGTTTGCTCACCCTTCAAAAAAAAGTTATGTCCAAATTAAAAAATAGGAAAAAATTTGACATCAGCGTCCTCATGAACACTTTTCATTAATTTCTAAGCGTGATACGATTTGTCCACGTTTGTCTATCCAAAATTTTCGTTTGCCCACCCTTCAAAAAAAAGTTATGTCCAAATTAAAAAATAGGAAAAAATTTGACATCAGCGTCCTCATGAACACTTTTCATTAATTTCTAAGCGTGATACGATTTGTCCACGTTTGTCTATCCAAAATTTTCGTTTGCCCATCGTTCAAAAAAAAGTTATGACCAAATTAAAAGAGAAAGTGTCAAGAAATAGTGACAGTTGACGTAGTTCTACGTTGTTGGTTGCGGCTCAGTTGCTACTCAGCATCTTTGATTTTTTTATTAGAAATTTGTAGGTCAACTAATTAATTGATACATTTCAACTAATTCTTGTTATGCTTTTAATAAATACGATTACAGACGTTTCATAATAATTTTATTATTTTAATACCTATCCAGAAGAAAGATTTCTGCGGTTAGCGGGAAAAGATTTAATTTAAGATCCACGACGTTATCAATATCGTCGCCCTTCAATATCACCTGACCGAAAAAAGAAAATGGATGAGAATGGATTTGCCTGGTTTGCATATCGCAGGTGCAAACCGTCCGATCATGTATCCGACATGCGTGTCCGTGTGTACGTGCGTGTGCTAACGGAAAACACGAGAGATCGCCCCGCGATCTCCAATAATATTGCATTATCTACCTCGCGCCGTCAGCGTCATCGTAGGGGTAGTCGGCCGGTAAGGCCAGTGCGAAAGGCGAGGAGAGAGCTTATCTCGCTGGTACATACGCGGGAAAGACGGTTTGCCCTCAAGGTAGAGGAGGAGAAGGGATAGCCCGATATCCCAACGTTCACGAAGAACTCGAAAAATATTCTAGCCCGTGGGGACGCATCTCGCGCGCGAATCTCGCTTTATGTGCAATCGCGCCGCGTTCGTGTCCGCGCACACCTCGTCAACGATTGTCAATACGTCGGATGGAAGTATAACACACGGCGATCTATATAATATCATGGGCTGTTGTCTTTCCTTTCACGTTGTTTTCGGCGATTTGAAGTCGATCTCTCCTTTGTAAAATAAGTAGTTCACACAGATCGTAGGCAACGGTAATGATTTTACCGAAATTGTGCAGAGCCGAGAACTGTCTCATGATAAATTTCACGCAGCGAAAGCTTTCGCACAATCTGAATCGATGTTATACAAAAGTTTTAGCTTTCGCAAAAAATTTCAAGTCGCGAAAACACACGATACCGTGGAACTATACCGTCTCCTTTTTATAGCCGTATATTGATCGTGGACTGTTTGAACACTGTTTTATTAGTCGGAATATCTTGGCTTACGGTCTACTGTTGAAACGGAATTAGTTCGTTGATGTGGGACATAGCTAAACCCAAAACCGTGACTATATATTAGAAACTGTAATATGTCACTGCGTGACTGTAGACGCTGACACTACTAACATTCGCCAGCACGCTTTAGGAAAGCGTAAATAGTGGCTTCTAGAGATTACCGGGGAAGAGAAGGTATGTCAATACGTTATGATCTTCCAAATATGGAGTAAGTTGAAAGTGTTTATAACTCATGATTATTATTTGTAAAAATGTAACACGTTTTTGGATCCTAAAATAACATTATTTTAATAAATTAATCGAGTATACACTGAGAGAAAAATGTATGATATTTGTAACTATAATGACATAGTAAATGATTATTAGTTAGGAATATCATTTTTATAGTAAGTGTTTACCATTTATGTTGGTGACAATTACGATATAGACATAGTATAAATGACCCATGTAAAATTTTTACCAATAATTATAATCGTTTGAAGTAAAAATATAGTAAGATAGAATATATGGAATGGTAAGAGAAATTTTAACTATTTTATATAGTCAATACAATTGGAATATTTGGCAAATATTGGTACATGTAACTATATTCTTAGCATGCTTTACTATACACATGGTAATAATAACAAAGCAAATATGATGACTATAAATTTCTGTTCCACTCTGCTATATTTTGCATGTTTAAATGAACTATAAAAATATGTTTGAGGTCAAAACTCACTATAAAATATAGTGAGATTATTGTTATTCCAACTATTTTTTTCTCTTAGTGTAATTAAGTAATAACGAAGATCATCAGAGAAAAATTTTGCAGAGGCAGAAGGTGAGTGATATTGCGAAAAGCGAGAGCAGAGGTACGATTTTTCCGACTTTCGTTAGCACTGTCGAGACTCAAGCGCTAAATTTATCTTGCTTTCAGATCGCCTAACACTGATAGCAATCGCTTTTATGGCAAAGCACTTGTTCGGCGAGTTGTTTAAGCCAAACGGAGCGAAGGACACGTTTCTCATTCACCGAGGCAAATGTCCTTGAAGCATAAGAGCCATACACTTTTTAGCCATCCTGCCGTCTTTTCTCGCGCAACATTCTACTGCCTTGTTCGCCTGACGATGTAGGACGGAGACCGGGCGTATAAGACGTCATTTCCGGGTTTGACAGCTTCGCATAAATTACACGCGCGTTGTATGCACGTGTGTCGCAGAGGGAGAAGATGGGTAGCCCAGTTTATTCACGGCGGGTCAAATGTACCGTGGAGGAGGAGCTGCAAGACGGAAGAGTGCATCGCGCGCTTGGATTCACTTTTTCACTTTTTCGTCGCGATAAAACTGGCAGCGTCCTCGATAACGCGGAAGCTTTCATAATCTTGCGGGAAATGCCTCTTATATACTCGGCAAACTCGATTCTTCTTGCGCGAGCGAGACGAAGAAGACGCAGTTTGATCAATGAAATAATTTCGCATTGGACGACTGGATAATTACAACCATGTCCGATTAGAATAATTAACATTTGTTTCCGTGATTTATTATATATATAAAAGACATATGGATTTTGGAAGATCTGTCTCAATTAAACATATTAATAATGAAGAATTATTTAAAGAATTATTTGTAGTGCGAGAATATTACGCGATAGTTACAGATGGAAGATTTAAGTAAATTTATAGCGAGCTTATGAGATCTAAAAGTATTATAAATATATTACGGCATTACTTTAACGATCATTGGGCGATGCGAAGATATTAACGTATAATGAGCTACTTTACTAAGAAGCTTATAATATCTTTTTATGCACGTAAGAAAAAAGTAGATATTCGTAAAAATAAATGTTACACGTGAGAATGCAATATATCAGAGCGAAAAAGTTATCATTAGTAATATTTTATCCCTGAATAACGATCGTCTGTTAAGCTTCGTTTCATCTCACTAGCTTTAATCTCCTGTTTCAACGATAAAGCTCTCTCATAATTCGGTAACTCTAATCCTGCAATGTTTAAACTTGATTATTTGCATGTAAGCTGGCTTGAAAATGAATTTTAAACTTTTGGAGATGTAAAACTCCTGGCATTGTATATAATAAAAATGGTAAAATCTCCATATGTGTAAAAAATATATATATATAATCAACGTATAAAAAGGTATAAATACATAAGCGATTTTCAAGTTGCGAGCATTAAAAAGTATCTTATTTATAAGAAATGTATGATTCAGGAGCATTAATATTTAAAGATATCTAAAATCTGAGTAAAAATTGAAATCTAAGATATCTGGAAAACCTAGGTAATTTATGGTCTAAAAGGCCTTTTCTACAAGCCAGGCAAGATTCAAGAAATTTACCATTTAAGAAACTGAGAGTCTTAGAACTAGACGCGAAAATAACTTAGAGTTTAAGAAGTCTAGAACCAGATAAATCGAGATTGCAGTTTTCAAGAAAGCAGAGAGAACGATGATGCTCCTCGAGGACACTTTTAGCAAGCGCACCGATGCAATAACTTTCGTTACATTTTTGCGGAGATAATTGTACCTCCGAACTATCCGGCGGTTGTTCACGTCGGATGAGATCGTTTAAGAGTTCACAATATACCGTTGAAAAGGGTGGCTTTTCACAGGCAGACGTTTACCAGACCACGATATAAGTATCTCTTAGGTACCAAAACTTTGTGCTTGGGATAATAGCGCGTCTGAATAATGAGATAGAGAAGTGACGTAATTTGTCATTCGTGGGAATAATCGGCTAGTTCGGTAACAACGAAAGGATTCGTTGTTAAGAATTCACGCGCGATTTGCGAAAAGAAAAGATAAATGAGTGTAGCACGGATTAATATTATTTACGGTAGAAATTATATGATAATTTTGTTTAAAAAAATCTGCGTTCATCAAAGCAATGTAAATAGAAAAATACTATACAGATGAGAAGCCTGCGTAGAAACACCTTATCAATGTTTAAAGATTGGATTCTTTTTGCAAACTTAGTATTATTCAATTTTGATATTATGATTTAAAAGTAATCAAATCATCGTTTTATCGGTAAAAAGATACATAATCAAGAATGAGAAAAATTATTTATGGCTTTAAATGCTAAAAAAAAAAAGAAAAAGAGAAAAAAGCGAATAAGATTATCGAGAATCGAAGAAGTCCTTGTTATTGCAGAAGCTTTTGTGAAATATCACAAGGGAAGTTAAATAGATCTTGCATAAGCGATCCTGTTATTTTATTTTTAATGTTCTGCTCGATTATACCATCTTAACAATACCGAGAGACGTCAAATCTCTTATTCTTTAACATCTCATCTCAATATTGTAATAATTTAAATATTATATAAGTAATCGTAATATATGTTAATATAAAACGGCGAATTAATATTAACATACAATATTAATGACAATATTTTGTTAGGTTTAATTCAAAGACTATATGTGCAGTTACGTAGCGGCAGAAACATATCGAATATAATGTAACATTAATTATCTTTCGTAATTAAAGTAAATTTCAAAAGTTACGCGATATAATAAAACACATAATATAATAAAAAATTGTATCCCTAATCATTTCTGTTAATAATATTCTGGGATAGAGTTTCCTCTTTAAATCTTGCGAGTGTCCTTTAAATTCTGCTGTAAAACGAGATGGAATTTGTCCATTTATCCACATAATAAGCTGATATTTCGAGATTCACCATACGCAAGTTCGCTTTTTATACTGTTAAATATCGGCTATGAGGTAAATCCGAATTAACTTCTCGCAACGCCTTTTATAGAATTTCCGATACCTAAATATGGATGCCGGCGTAACGATTCCAGGGAAGCCACCTAAATGCGCTTGGCGCGATTTCAATTTCAAAGCGGGGAAAGCTCTTTAAAGCGGTATGCCGATTCCACACGATTAAGCTATCAAGAGACAATTCTTGTCTGTATTATTCCAGGGTGGGAAATCAAGTGGGAAATACTTTACCCTATAGGTTTCACCCTGTTAAAAGAAAATTTCCCCTTACTAATTCTGTTAAAAATTCCACCGAAATTTCGCGGATATATTACACCAGACATGCCTGAGAAATAATAATATCAGCAATTATATGTTTATTTTAATACTAATTAAAATATAAATTTAATTCTATTGATATTAAAATTTAATAATTAATATTAAAATTTAATAAATGAAGTAATTAATATTATAATATCTATAGATATCTTTCGGAAATTACTGTAATTCTTGAACAATAATCCTTAAGTTAGAATAAAACATCTATAGGTAAGGTATTTTCTCTCACTATAACGTTATAATTACATTATAATTTTTTATTCTCGCGATAACAATCGCGATCTTACAATCGCGAAATTACAATCCCCGAATTATATGATACTCGTCACAAACAAGACTTTCATCGTAGCGATAGAAATACTTCCCTATTGTAATCACCAATACAAAGAAGTCAAGCTACTCTTATCGCGTGTCTTTTTAAAACTACTATTACGTAGGCCTGAATAATACTTCCTTTTCGCTTAGTGGACGGCGGTCTGCACGCACGAAAAATCCTTTTTATTGCGGCAAGTATTTGCATGTCTACAAGCCTACGAGCGCATACACGTTCTCCATCACTGCTGATTATCGCGCGGCCATTACTTATTCTTTCTTTCTCTCTCTCTCTCGCTTTTTCTTATTCTTATACTTGTTTCGAAAAAAGCGACACTTCATAGAGTCGTTGAGTAGCACAAGTAAAATTGCAACGCGAAAGAGGGGCGTTCCTGATTAAAAACGTCGTAACAGTAGAGTGTCCGAGCGATGTAACTTTTTCTCTAGCACGATTCCGGAATGCGATTTCACGTGGCTTGGATTTCCTGCGTATATCACGGGCATAACATTAAAATATTAAATATAAATTATTTTTGGTTATTCAGAACGGAAATAAATTAAAATAATATAAAATTAACGGACTCTCGAAAAGGTCAAAAAAATAAAACAATGAAGACAAATGAGAGTCAAACGCAGATAACGGTGCGCAAATTCAACAATTAAATTAAAATATATAATACAATCAAATTTGGACGTTTCGGCTCATTTTTGAGCCATTCTCAACAAAATCACGAGTCAATTTTAAGCTCATTTATACTCCATGTGGTGTAGACCAGAGGTTAAGGCAATTAATGAGTGTGCATCGTTCATAACGGTTACTTGGCCGAGTGATGTCGGTCAAAAAACATCCTATAAAATACGACACTACACTAAACAATTGCAATGAGATATATATAAGTTTTAACAGAGAAATTAATAAGAGATAAAACCCATTTAAATACCAGGTCACTCACCACGAGAAGTACATGCGAAGTCCGTAAAAGCGCTCTTAAAATTAAAATTGGACATCATAGCAGATTAAAATGATGGATTTATCAAAGTCAGAAAAACAATATGCAAGTAAAACATTCACAAATTAAAAAATTTTAAACAGTTATTAAGTTAAAAATAAGTTGTCACGACAGTGCGCAACGTCACACTAAAACGTGAAAGTACATGAAAATTAGAAAGACACTTATAGAACATATATGAAAGGACAAAATAATATTTATAAATTATTTAAAATTGACACGTAAGCGTGGTGTAAATATTCAGTGTCAGACTGTAAGTTAAGGCTATTCTTCTGTAATTTGATAAACATCATTTCCGATATTAAGCGTTTTCCTAAAAAGCGTTCGGTATCTAAAATTTTGACATCCTCCCAATCGAAATCGTGATTAAATTGCAATCTATGTTCAGTAATTACTGAATGGGTAGAATTATTCCTATTAATATGGTTACGATGTTCACTAATTCTAGTCTTTAATTGTCTCGAAGTTTGACCAACATAAGAAGAATCACAATTTTTACATGAAATTTTATAAACTACATTCTTATTCGAAAGTGTTGGAAGGATGTCTTTTTGTACTTTAATTATCCCTCTGAGCTTATTTAGGCTAAAAAATGATAATTTTGCATCAAGATCACTGATCACTTTTTAAATTTATCTGCAATTGTAGGTAAATATGGAATCGTGAACGAAGGAATATGATCAGGAGTTTTTTGAGAATCTTTTTTATTTGATGAAGAAATTTTAGGCTTATCTAATAAAAATTTTAAACGTAAATGAATAGTATTAAAAATAAAGCTAAGAGGGTAATCATTATTAAGAAGGGTGTTGATAACAAATTCAATGTTTTTCTGGTGGTATCTCGGATGTGACAATAAAAACGCTCTGTCTATCATGCCTATAATAGTACCTCTTTTTTTGAGAGAGAGGGTGTTGAGAAAGAAAGTTCAAGTATCTGCCGGAAAACGTCGTTTTATGAAACCAATCGAATACTATGGTATTATTAATGATTTTAATTGTAATGTCCAAAAAATTCAGAGAATTGTTCCCAACTTCTATGGTAAATTGTAGTCTAGGATGATAAGAATTAAAGACATTATGAACCTCATCAATCAAAAAGGCCGGTATTGCCATCGCTATGTCATCTACATATCTATAGAAAAACGACACATGAACTCCAAAATTCTCAAATGCCCTCTCCTCTAAGTCTCTCAAAACTAAGTCTGCAACGATGGGAGATAACGGAGAGCCCATAGGTGTACCAAAAGTTTGTTTTTATATACAGCTATTAAAAGAAAAATAAGTAGAGTTTAAAATGAGTGAAACCGCGTTTACGAATTCATCTTTAGGAATGTTACACTTATCAGATATAAATTCCTATCTTTTTGAGATACTATCTAAAGCTAAGTCCAGGGGAACGTTTGTAAAAAGAAAAACTACATCCAAAGAAAGTAAAGTTATATTATTATCAATTTTTAAATAAATAAATGTATTTTTCTCTACATAGAAATAAATTACTATGTAGAGAAAAATACGAGATTTTTATGTAGTCCGACCGTTATTATGTTTCATTAATTTCTTTAGCTCTTCGTTACCAATGAATCTTAAAAACTACTTATCTAATTTATTTTTATATCAGCAAAAAGATAAAATGCGAACAATTTCACACAAATTTAGTAAAATTTTCTTCATAAATTATTTAACACTAAACCTACCACCGCCGGTCAAATGACCGTTTTTAAACTTTTGATTAATACTAAAACTACCACCGCCGGTCAAATGACCGTTTTTAAACTTTTGATAAAAATTCTGCATTCAATGTTATCGCTTTTCCTCAATTGACTTCACGACTTTTTCTTAATCTATATATAATCCGGTTCGGTAGAAATAGGTATATATAAATTGTCGGTAGCTTTAGTGTTAATGTGACAAAAAGCGAGGAATGAAAAAGAAATTCACTCTTAAATAAAAATTATTCAAAATCAAAGGTTCTTATAGTTATTAATTGGAAAAAAGGAAGATATATATTATATGAATGCCAGTCCAATAAACAATAAGGATATACACCCTTTCCTAATTCCGGGCTTTCACTGTATCCACATACCATGCGTTTCATATTGACAATTACGCATGCCTACGTGCAAGGTATGGAAACAATTTCATGGATTTTGGTGAAGAATGTGGATAGACATGCGTATGACTACAAACACGATTAGGATGCGCACGTAATGTGTTTTGTCGCGCATTATGGAATGTGTCCTCGATTTAGCGTTTTTCCGACCGTATATAAATCATTATATTCGATCGCTACGCGTAATAGTATTTACGGCCTGGTTGCGACTAGCGTTAAACTCTTTAGTTATCGTTCGTTCACCACGATGCGAAATATCTAGGGATAAAGGGTGTTTCACGGAGGCAACACGGATTTTTTTCGTTCGTCCGCTATTGCCTCGCGATGCAACGACACTATATGCGCTCGCATGCTGTTTAAACAACGTGATATTTTCAAATCGTGTTACGTTTAGGCGCAGATTTCTTTCCTTTTTCATGCGTCCACGAAATTTGATGCATTTTCGCCTGCACGAGCAAAGAACGAAAATAATTTGACACGATACATTATGATTAATAATTCGTTACGAGTGTGAGATCAGTTTCTTCTGCCTTTCTTTCTTTTCCATCTTTGCAGAAAATGCGTACAAATACATGTACTGCCGCGACATTCTAAAACAGCTTTAAAAAATATCATACATTTCTATTTTCTCTCTCCTCCGTCCGCAAGAATGCCATGAGAAAGTAATGACAATGTACATTAATAAAAATTTTCGTACGCGAAGCGTCTGAATAAGGAAAGAGGTAGAAGAACCAGAAATGTGTACCCTCTAAATTTATTTCCCTATGTCGCTTTTACGGCGGTATGGCATGCATGGCGCTGTCACTATGTAATATAAATATTCAAAGCTATGTACGTGTGTTTTCCACTCTTCATGAAAATATCCCTTTCATCATTTTTAAAAATCTTTCGTGCTTCCTTGTTTCGTTTTTTTCATTCGTCAACCAACCAAAAACCATGTTTTTTTTTACACATTGTTATTTGCGTGTATTTGCTTGTATTACTCTCGCGTGCGTTTTATTTTTGTACCGTATCCCGGCAGTGTTTCTTTCCCTCATCGCCAGCGACTGACCAAGCGAGTCTGCATCCACTTTTCCTTTTCTGAACGCGGCGCATTGATGAAAATCTCACTTCAGACACCGCGCATCGTGCCTTAACGAGCAGTAGACTGGAAAATGCATGACGCTATTTTTGCGCACGTACCGCATCTTCCACGTATTTCCATATTTCCGCCGCCGGGCTTTCTCTCGCGCTTCCAGACATCCTCTTTCTCTCACCGCTAATGACTCGCACGATGGTCGTACGTGTACATGAACATGCACGCGTGAGTTCAGAATAAACGAGCGATTCTTGTTACACTTGAAGACTCGCCGAGTAATGCTGAGAATTTTAATCAGAAGCACTTCCGTCGCATTTACGTATAACAGGTGTCTGTTAAAAGCTTCAATGCGCGTGCATATCCGTGGTGTTTTTTTTTCTCTGTTCTGGATTTTTTGTCTATAAAAAGTTTTATCGACTAACAAAATTCCAGGTATCATTTGCAAATATACATATATATTTGCAAATGATACCTAGAATTTTGTTAGTCGATAAACAAATCTGACGTATATAATGTCATATTATCAAGAGACACGGTAGTGTCTCGCGCCAAGTATACGCGCAGCGAGACCACCCCGTGTATCTTTACGCGAGCCGGCGAGTTGCGAGAACCCGAGATTATCAGATCTCAATAACGGCTGAACCGATCATGTTCTAAGTAGGCTCAATCGATAGCTTGGGTTTGATTTGCGTAACAAAAGTGTTTTTATTTTTTCTCTACGTGCCCTACGAGCGGAGATATTACGACTCAAAGTACAAAATGTGAAAATTTTCTTTTCGTCCACGTCGTCGGATAAATAATAATCATAATCTGTAGCTTTCCAATTTTTGACACCAGGGAGCAGCATTTACATAAAAATTTTTTTATTTTAATTAAATTTTTTTCATTTGGGTTTCTTCGAGATACAGACATTACGAGGTATTGTTTGGTACAAACTACCAGCGCGTTTACTTGGCGCTTTTTTTACCTTTTTTTAAAAAGGTAATTTTGCTAGGATATGACATTATACGTCAGATTTATTTTAAAGGGGATAATTACAATTGATTCAAAATAAGTTAGTTTCTCCGAAGCAATGTCCCAGTTTCCCTATAAATTTAAAATGTGAGTTAAGAATATTTAAGATTTCAAGCAAGTGTTAGCCCGTGACTTATTTTTGCTTCAACTTTTTTTACATGACATTTTCGCTTTCCTATTTTTGCTTCTCCGTTTCGCTTGGAAATTCGATGTTTGGTGTGCACACGGGCGTATGCGCAAACGGGTAAACCAGCAAGACGGTTTCGTGCGCTAAAAAGGATTTCTCTCGCGACGAATACATATATCCGCCTACCGCGGCAAGTTATTTTTCCTAGAGAAGTAAACGGGAGAGAATAAAATTTTTAGCTGCGGGTTTTCTATTTCGCCCTCTATCTGCAAGTGTTTTCCGGGATTATCCACGACATTGTGGTGCATGCATGCCGGATGCCGGCACCTCTTTATGTGCGCTCTCTTATTTTCTACGGTCTTCCTTTGAGTGTCGGGACATTCATCATGCGTAAAGAATTATCTAGCGCCATTTACTCAGTGCGTCTTATTGTTAGCGTACATACTTTTGGAGATAAGTAAGCCAAATGTCTTTATAGAAAAATATTTACTGCGCGCTTTATCGATGTAATTCACCCTGATTGCATTTAGGTCTTAATTAGGGTCTTAATCTTTGCAAGAAATCTACAGTCTGAGTCAAAATATAAAAAAATCTTTATATTGGCATTTCAAACTAATTAAAAAAAGTTACTAGAGAATTAAAAAATACTGTTTTTATACTAAATTGTAATTAATAAAATTCTTTACATGTGAATATTGATTAGTCTCATTTATCGTAATTTATCAAGAAAGTAAATCGAGATTAAATATTCATGTACCGTCGTTTCTGTTCTTGTTCGACTTTTTTCTTTAGAGTAAAATAAATACAAGTTTGCTTTAACTATAACGCGGATATAAATGCATTTATTGCGCTATAATATCGATGAGTACGTTAAATTAGAATAATTATATACACGCCAAACGATTGATATCAAAGGCTGAAGAAATAGGTAGGCGTTTTGATCTTAGGCAGTAATGCATCAGAACGCGATATGAAATAATATGCATAATTTGCACTCTACCTCGGCATAATTGCTAAGGAAGTAATTATTAGAAGATTGCTCGCGATATCGCTTCCTTTAGATGGGATTAATATTTTATGAACGTAATGCGCCCTAATGCGACCTGTACCGCTGAATGTAAATTCAAGCGTTAACTTTTCGAGCGCCTCATTCAAATTTCACCTGCGATTAATGTTAAGGAGCTTTTACGTTAAGAGCATTGCGCTCGCGCGAGAAAATATCTTCTTTCCGATTTTTTCCAATTTTCCATGACATATAAATGCGCAAAAGCATTTGAAAAAAAAACATGAAAATTCATCACAAATTATTGTAATTGTGTAGATAATATATATAGAGCAACATTATTGATGTCTCCATCACGAATGCTGAAAAGGCATTCTCGCGAACTTCCGTGCCGATTGAAAGTGAAAGCTTTATTCACTTCACCCGGTATAAGCGGCATTTCATAATTCCACAAAATTTGAAAGGCTTCTTTTATGAACCGCAGTCGAGCCATTATAATGCCCCATCATTCAATACGCAGAAAGGGCCATCTCCTAGCACTTTTTAACGATGCGATGTGCCTAGGAATTTATCAAGCTCCCTGTCTCCGCGCATTATCATGCTGCTCATGTGACGAAATATAGCTCCTATCTTATCTAATCCATTGTACATGTTCATTATTATCGGTATTTCTCATTTTACTTGCATGACAAAGAAATTAATGACACCGCAGTAGCGATGATAAAACTAACTCGCAATTCTATTTAACTCAGTATAATTGTGTATCTTATGCTCAAATTTCATTTTGACGCAGCTTAATAAAGTTGAAAATGTTCTATTGTTATCTTCGTACATATTTTGAATGACTGAATGGAAAACATATTGGACGCGTTAAGGTGCGCAAATAGCAGTTTGCTCTCTCTTGTAAACAATAGGCATTTAATAAATAAATAAATAAGCAAATAAATGTTCATATTTATAAGACGAATTTCCAGTTATTTTCTATATATCTAAAATAAAAGAAGCATGCTGCAAAGTATATTCTCATTTCAAGAGAAGAGATTATACTTTTAAGGCTTCCATGAGAAGAGATTCTTAGTCTTCACTCACCTTTATCGAGCGACCTGGCCAAGAGGATTGTCGGCAGAATCAAGAAGACCATGTACCACGAGAGCCGGTCCCGCATCCTCGCGAGGTTCCAAGTCCTCCTGGAAGAGAAACAGCCGGTTAATACTACAGCCTTCGACTAACAACACTCTATGCCCACTTTTGCCACATAGGTGCGCGTATGATGTATCCGAAACGAGAAACTTTGTTCGCACGGAGAGAACTTCGTTTATCATGCACCGAAAAGTCGGCCGCCAACGTGACTAACACGGAGAAGCTCGACAGAGAAAATAAGATTTTCATACCTCTACTGATGTGCATATGGAAATGTACACGTAGTCTAACCTGAATAAATTTTGCCTGGCGTAGCATTGACACGCTCGTCGAATTTTCTGAATTTTTGTCATAGTCTATTTTGTGATAAAAAGTATTTACGATGAAAAGCTTTCTGCTAAAACTATTCTTCCAGTTACAAAAATCAATAATATAATATAATTCGTAATGTAAGTCAATCTTTTCGTGTCTCTTTCTTTCTCTCTCTTTCCCCTCTCTTTCTTCCTTTAATTTTTATCATTATTATATCCAATAAATTCAATACGTCCATTGAATATTGTAGAATTAATAAATATTCACAAGTAAAATTTGCGAAAAGACAATATTCGATATTGGGCGACCTACGACATCGAGGTTTACAAGAAATAACGCAATTTGAAATAACGCAATCGACTGATCAAAGGGACGGATACAAAGAAAGTACTAAATTAAAAGTACCGATGCATATTTCGTCCGGAACACGCGGACAGATTTCAACAATGCATACGCGCGATATATTCGCCTCTAACTCATTGAAAGTTGCGTTACACGAAAAATACACGCGCGTCGCATAGTGTTTGCTCTGGCACGTGCAACGCAGCGGTTCGCAGTTGTTCGGTGCGACGCATCAGATCTCTGGACGGGCGCGATACCGCACGCTTTCCGAAGCGCAAAACAATTTCGGAGCGACGCGGGGTGCCGTTGGTGCCCGCCAGCGAGAAAAGCTCAACGCCGCGCTGCGCTGCGTTGCACGAGCGATAAATTTACGCCGCAGAACGTGGCGAAAATGACGGACGTATCGCCATGAGAAAAGTACGGAACGAAAAATTGCTGACACGACGCCGCTAATTCCGTGTAGTTCGTAACGGCAAAGTATGTCGTTAACACCTCCATTTTCGCGGCGAACTCTTGGTAGCGACCTCCATGGAGTAATTCAAAATTATTCCGATCGATAGACATTGCGCAAGTTTTCTTCAACGTGAACATTGAAACTTCAAATAAAACTACCGTTACTCGTTTTAATGTCGAAACTTTCCAACAGCGTCGATACTCTTCAATTGTGTTTGAAAATTAAAGAGCTGTAATGAATTAATGTTCAGAGACACAAATAGATAACAAAACTTCGTTCTTTACTTAATTTCATGTAAGCTTCGACAATATTTTAAAAGATATTTAATGTCGGTATTTTATTATACCTTCCGTTGTAAAAGTGTGCGTGCGTGAAACAAAAGTTTCTTTGCAAGAAAGACTCGCGAACTTTGCACTAAAGGAGAATCGAGTAAACTCCAATTTTAAATTCATCAATAGGAAAGAAATAAAGGCACTATCTTAAATTAAACTAAAAGGTATTAAAAGTTCTGTGATAATAACTTACAATTGTAACTTATGAAATCCTTGTTTAACAACAAGTTGATGATGAATAAACATTGAACCATTATTTTCTCTCGAACTTGCGATATGAATGTGTGCTGAACACTCGAGGACTATATTATTGACCAGGGGCGTAGCCAGGATTTTATTTCGGGGGAGGGGGGATTTTAAGAAAATTAAAATCACAGAACAACTCACAACTTTTTTAATTAAATAAGATAACAATATCCGTTCAGGACATTTTCTTTAGACCTTAAAGCATTTACCATTTCATTTCTCTCTCGGCTTTCAACCTTTCATTTTCATATTTTCATATTTGGTTCCAAAATTTCGGGAGGAGGATTTATCCCCATAATTCCCCCCCCCCCTGGCTACGCCACTGTTATTGACTTTTTGGCACAAACTTTCGACTTTTAAACGTACCTTCAAAGTTCGAAATGGAGAAGAAGGCAAGACTCATAGACGACAGCGTTAACGAGTCCAGATTGCGTAAGACGTTGCTTCTTCGAGAAAATTAACAGCCTGACGTATTATATTCCTTAATGAACAAACGAATTAAGCTCGTGTTAGCTCGCGTAACACTCTTATCTGTCCGAGAGTTGCGTAATGCGCAATTACACGGTCTGCACGTGCTGATTAAATATAAAAGAGATTTGCGTTCCTTTCTTGCGACCGTTAACTCAACTGATTCCGGTTGCTCAGTTAATTGGACTGTTAAAGTCTCGTCCGTAGTGAATGCAATAACACGGAAAGTGAAACGTGAGATAACCTCGACGAAACCTCACGATAAATCGGACTGGATTGTTGTGAAAGAATCATGTATATCGATACATATCGTCTATGCTGTTTTTGCTCGATTTTGTAATCTGAGTGAGTTATAATTAATGCTCGATCAAACATGACTTTGTTAGTAATGTTTGCCGTTACTAGAGCGACGAGCGATAGCAGCGAACGAATAAAATATTTACAACTTCCATGATTTGCACGATGCGTAATAAAGCAATTTAAACTTCATACAAAAAAATGCATGTTACACAATCTTTAAATAATATTTGCATTTTTCGTACTATTTTCAATTTTGACTAAAATGTATATATCCAGAGAGTTTATATATATATATATATCTAATTTTTATCCGTACAATTTTTCCATGCTTTGTTTGAAAATATCAGACTTTATTTAGTTATTTAGTATTTGTCATCAGTTTTATGAAAAACTTTAAATAAACTGGTCCAAATTTCGATTTCAGAGCAATCAGCATCAGCTTCGATAGCAATTATTATTTGTATTAAATTCACTAGATTAAATAAACTACAAATATTGCTGAGCGTTAATGGAAAATATTCTTTATTTACCTCGCCCATGTATCTAGAACAAGAGCATATTATATAATCACAGAATATGGTAATTCAATTATTGCAAATATGCAGCATTTACCTGGTGCTATATTTAACGATTACTATATTTTATGTGTGCACGGAAAAAACGATAAGGTTGCCACAACCACAATAATAGTAATATTTGGTACAGCCACGTCCTGTGGTTGTCACATTCACATTGTTTTGTGTAGTGCATCTATATATGTTTGTCTCAACATTCACTATGTTTGCTGTACCAAATGCATATAGTTGCCTTCACATCAATGTGAATGTGACAACCATAGGACGTGGCTGTACCAAATATTACTATTATTGTGGTTGTGGCAACCTTATCGTTTTTTCCGTGTGTGAATGCTATATTTGATGATTTACTCGTTAATTACTTTGGCATAAATTCTAGAAAGTAAAAAAATGAAATTAATGTTAAGTAAGATAAAAATTGCAACGGAGCAGTTTATATAACAAAGTAAATTTATGATATTGTTAACATAAATATTAATAATCTTGAAAGCCATATTTATTAATATTTATTAATTGCGTAAAAAATATATCGGTTAGCTGGGCAGATTGTACATTTAATTGAATATTACATTGTATATTTAATTTTTGATACATTTAATTTAATACCGGACATTATTACATAAATATTAAATCCTAACCATAAATATTAACAATTCATGAACTACATGAAAATGTATATTTTAGTCAAGCAGACTGTACATTTAATAAAACCAATTTCCATGAAATTCTTTATTTCTTAATAGAGTAATTGATCTAACTGGGAAGAGAGAGAATTAGGAAGAAATAGGAATGTGATTAAAAATAACAGTTTTATTCTATTTTCTAACCCTCTCGATTCTTCACATTTTTAGATTTTGAGATCTTACTAAAAGAGATTGACGCCTATTAAAATCCCGTTTTAGTCGACATGCGTTTTTATTAAAAGCCGTAATTGCAGTGAAACCGTTATTTATGCGGATAATCGCATTGCGTGCATTACAAATGCCGGACGAATTTCATTTGGCGTACGGAAATTTGCTTTCCGTTCTCTACAAATAAAAGTTTAAAATATTCTGTTATTTCTTTTTTTTACTGATAGGTTTCGCTCAGCACGATAAACGAATAAATTTTTATTCCACACAATTAAATTCTCCAGAGAACACGAAAGCTTAAACGTTTCCAGTGAGCTATGTGTGCTGAAAGTTTCGACGTTTCGAATTCCAGCTGGTCTCAACGTCTCCAGTCCTAGATTTTCGCCACAGAAATCCTACTTAACGTCGGTTCGGATCGTTGACACGCTTACTTTTGGAATTATCTTTGCACCCGCTCGGAAAATTCCTACGACGCGACGGACGATTTTACTCGCGCTTAGAGCTCGCTTTCAATTTAAACTCGAGCTTCGGAAAAAGTTTCACGAGAGCCAACCGGTAACGTCGGTAGGTATTCACTGGAGGTCGCACATCGTGGAAAAGTTCGCGGGCTTTCGCGCGGTAAGAGTGCCTTGCGACTAAACGAGCTAGAAATTATTGTGCGCGTTCCTAAACGTTCCCTCGAGTGAAATCTTGTTTAATGGAATAATAGATCACGGTTTGGAGTATTAACGCTATGTCAATATTGGCAAACGTAACTAACGCCCGTTTGTTGACGCGTGGATTGAAGCTTCAATGATAATTCGCGCGATTTGCGTCTGATTCTTGTGGCGAGTGGACACGACCGCTGCGTTTAATCTTGCTAATGTTTGTCGAGCAATCGTGAGCCGATTGACGGATGCGTATCGCCGCGGAATACCTCTGACACATTCACCTTAATGAAGGCAATACGCAACGTGTTACTGTAAATCTGGAAGATTATACTTACTAATGTAAGCTGAAATTTACAAATAGATTCAGATTGTGCATTCGCGAACTTCTGAAAATACTCCATTAAAAAGATAGAAGTAGTCAGAACAAGAGAATACTATTTTCATCGGATCTTAAATAGATGAGAATAGAATAATTTGTAATACGGTTTGTAAGTATTTCTTCTTTTTTTCTAAAGTATCTGAATAAATGTTAAAATATTTCTGATGGTCATTGATGCATACTGCGAGGCGCTACGGCATGGATTGCAGATAGTCGCGAAGTATCCGCTGTAACTTTTAATTAATTAAGAGATAAGTCGAAAGTGAACTCCGGGCAAGCGTGAAGCGCAAGGGAGGTATTCGTAACAGTGTAGAATTTATTGTCCGAGTTAGAGAATTCTGGTCGTGCTACTTATTTATCGAGCTGGTGCTTTATGTACTTTTGTTAGTTGTTGGAACCCCGTTCCGTTACGAAAGTTTTCGGATCGCAACTTCTTCTCCCAGGACACGACGGGAGTCATTGGTGCGTTTTCGCTTGCAAAAGTAAATTCTTTGCGAATTATCGTCCTGCAAATATCCGAAGACGGCGACCTGTTACAGGTATTACGTGTGTCGCAAAGTGTTTTCGAGCCGCCGCGCCGCGCACCGTAAAGCACCCGCCATCGACACGCTAATGGTATCCCCTTTTTATCCGGTAAATGTTTACTCCCAAAGCCTCTTGGTTGGCTATTGCGCTAATGGAGGCAGCAAATTCTCACTAGGCAAGATCTCTTTGACCTTTTCCCATCTTACATCAAGAATCAGACAAGCGGCACAGAGTCGATTTCTACGCGCTGCGGCGTTAGGCAAATTTTCTAAAGTTACATCCATGGTTTCAGTCGCTGTACCATGTATTCGTGTCAATGACCGACTTAACGTTGTTTCGGGGCACACAAACGTTGCTCTTTAATTTTATTTCGACGTATAAAAGGAAACTTGGCACGCGCCGCTTGTTCCATTTTCAACAGTTCTGCAAATCAGACAGATTCGGCCATCCGCTTTTACCCTCGCAACAAACTTTTCCGCTTGGGAGTTTGCATCAATTATACGCTTTTGTTCCACTAAAGTACTTTAAAGCCTTTCACTTGCTACACAGTTCGAGTATTTTATTTGAATATTTATTTCTATCTCTTACTATATATATATATATATAGACCGTGTCTTTTTCCAGTTATATTTAAACAATACTTATACATACTAAAATAGAACATTCATTATGCTCAGGAAAAATAGCTCTGATAGTTTTAGACAAGTTATGGTTGTAATTTTTAATAAATAATAGTTTATTGCTATTATTGTGAATCTTTTTAGTTCAGGTAGATTTCTTAAATAAAGATACAATTCGTTACCTGCTTTTAATTCGTGCTAAGCTTTTAATAAGAAAAAATTAAAATAAATATACTGTGATCAAAAATTGTACAATGCCGATTAAGAATTCTGCATTATTAGATTATTTTAGATTACAAAAAAATCAAGATTAAAAAAGTGCACTGAGTGATAAATCATATAAATGTGTATGACAGACATTAATAATACAAATCTATATTTCAAGGAGTTGAAAATTTTCATTTTCGCAAGGAAACTTTCGTGTTCAATAACTCGTGTCCCGTATTTGAGGACTTTTTAATCAAGGAACTTTTCAAAGGGCTTTTAATCAGTTCCTGAGGGCGCCTGCTTTGGTGAGTAAGCTTTTCCGGCAAAAACAAGAAAACAATCTACAACTTCCTTGCCTTTCTGCTTCTAATCCAACGAGCATTGATCGTTAATACTCATGCTTTTATTTACTTTTAATCCGAGACTCTTTAATTTCTCTAAATTGCTTCAAATTCTGGAGAATTAACTATTAAGCAATTAATAATATAATTTGAAAGCTTGATAATTTGAAACTTTATGTATTATTATATGTAGGAAATAATAGCTAGAGAGCTACATACACATATGACTCTACAATATTGATTGCTATTAAGTATTCTAACTTTAAAATTGTTTGTAAAAGTAACAAATACATTTCTTTACACTTTTATATATATTTTAATTGCCGTTTAACTTTAATAGAGAATAATCGGAGATAAATAATTTCGTAGCAAAGTATATCGATTAGACATGACTCATGAATTGAACTCTCATACAATTTCACAAAGAAATCTTAAGGAATTACGGCCTCGAATAAAAAATCTCTGTTTGAGCAGTTCAATTTATATCATATTGCAGAAAATACCCAAGCGTTAAAGATTTCTTGTGCAGATGAGCTAAAAGATTACCGAAATGGAAGGCAATGTCCGTTTGTTGGCATTTCATCTCGCGGGTAACGAAGGTGTGTTTCTCGTTAAGAGAAAAACGAGCTCCGGCCGAGATTGTCGGCGTCATTATTTCGTTGCTGTCTTCTCTCCACCCGTGGTGAAAATGAAAAGATCTCCAAGATAATTTCGAGCGCACCCGAATCCCACGGCACGTATTTACTTGCGCCGTACATCGAGTCAAACGTCTATCGGTGATAACGCGCATTAATTCACGAGAACGCGTCTTTCGGTGAAACACAAACCACAGGGAAGACCCGTAGAAGATGGCAAGTCTATCGCGACTCATGTCGGCTTCAAACAAAGTTCAACAAAAAGCGGCGGAGAAGCTGAACAAGTAGCTTGCTACTTGACTCGCCCTGCTATTGGCTTCGCGCATTCGCGATGGAACGACGAGTTTACGCGAACCCAGTAGGGAAGCAAGTCAAATAACAAGTTATGTGTTTTCAACAAAACGTAACAAGAAAAGTATGCAAGTAACTTACAACTTGACTTGTTTCTGTACTGCCTTCGCGTATTTGTGCCGTAACGGCCGAGACGTAATGAAATATCAGAATGAGATATTAGAAGCAAGAAATTGGGATGCAACGTGTTACCAGTAGATAAGATAATAAGCATAAAAAGCAATTCATCGCAAAGTAAATACGATTAAAGGATAAAACAAAGCGATTCTACGTAGGTCTAGTTCAATCTGACAATCGTTAAATGATGGATAAAGCGCAACGATTTTATTATTCCGCAGTTTTCTGTTTCGTGAAACCTTGAGATTCGGATTTGTTTTTGGTTGCGACAAATTTATGTACTTTCGCGACAGTCTGATATATTTCCGTTTTGCAAAACTTTCACGCCGGCAGCAAACATTCATCAAATTCGTTGGGATGACATAAGAAATTTTTTTAGAAAAGATTGTTTATCTCTAACTTTTACAGGTCTCTCTCTCTCTTTTTCTCTCTCTCTCTCTGTCTCGATATGTCTGTAAATACATATATGGTTATAAACTTGACAGTCATAATTTCTCTTATATCACAAAGACAAGTATTTTTCATCTTTAAAAAGAGAGATCATGTATTGACTTTAATCATTTGAAATTGTATATCTATCATTTGTTACCAGATTTATTAAAATATGAAATTACTAGTGCTTATTTTTTCACACATGCTCGACACAATTTTCGAATCATCATCTTAATCAAGTTTTATAAAATAAATCACAGAGAACAAATAATTATTCACGATATATATTATGTACTGTATTTCTTCTTGAAAACTGTGTTCCTACAATTCTTATTATATTTTATCTTATATTTTATTACTCTAGCCGCGGCTCTAAGAGAGAAAAGGCGAAACGTTGCGCGACGCTCGAGGGATGAGATAGGAAGAACAGAAGTAATCTTATCCCCAACTTTAATTCCACTCAGAATTGTAGCTAATTATACTAATTTTAGAAAGGGTACGTTGCATAGAAACGGCAGGGATACGACCGATGGGAGAGTGAGAAAGTTGCCGAAGTGGCAGAAGGGAAAGAGAGAGAGAGAGAGAGAGGGAGAAAGCAAAAGGCAGACTTGCTGGAGGCAGATCGAAACGCCTCTTTGACTAGCTTGCGGCTCGAAGTTAAGCTTGGAAAAGTCTCTTAATCGTGCTCATCGGGGGATTGAATAACGGCGCAGAAAGTTTCTCGAACGCGCGCGAGCCAAAAGCTGCTCCTTCGACTGTGGTGACGACACGTGAAACTAATTATTCCCAGTAAACAGCGATGAGTCGCTAATCAGAGAGCGCAATAAATCATTCCGAGAAGAAAAATTGCAAATATGTAAGATATTTGTTATATTGCTACGTTTAACAAAATAATCTGTGCAACATTAGGGTCGTAATAAATAAAGCTTATTTAATAAGTACAGAGTGACAATCGGGAAGCTACTAAATAGTTGCTAATAGCTCATTTTATATAATAAAAAGACAGAATAAAGTAAACTTTATTCTACGGAAAAAAACTCGTAATTTTTAATTAGTATTAATAAAATATGATGTATATTTTTATTACTGTTAATAAAATATGATGTATGTATGTTTTCTACTGTTTTACAATTAGATATGTTTTCAATATGCTTGAAATTACATCCTTAAAATTATTGCTAATACGATGTATAACTTTACGGTTATATCAATTTAAAAAAAAATGTAAGAATTATAGATTAAATGCAAAGGATTTTGTTCGTAAAAAGAATTATTGACATTTTACATGTATTATAAAATGAATTCGTAAAATATAATATTTTTTACTTATATATAAGTACTGATATATCATTATATATAAGACATTAATTTCCATATATTTCAATAACGTGGAACAGTCTGATAATTTCTTAATTAATCACGCATTTAATGATACGTTTGAGTAAGACACTTTTGTTCACCAAGTCGTATATCTTTTTCGTAATCGGAAGAATATTGTCCAGGAGATATATAAAGGCACGCGAAACAATTAATTAAAATCGCATTATTGCCGTGCGAACAAGCATAAAAAGACTTGCAGAATGCGACTAATAGATGTCGATCTAAAAATACGAAGGAACCCTGGGAAATCCGAGAAGGTAACGAAATATTTTCCCCATCCCTTCCATCCCCGGGGATCGTTATTCCTCAATTTCCGCGGAATACCCTCTTCCTTTGCCTCCATTCTCTATTCTCTTTCTATCTTTTGTATTCGATTCGAGGCGACCTCAATCTCGCGGGCGGATCGGTCTTGTAGCCATCGCAGGCCCGAGCTCTAAGAAATTATTCTCTATTACGATAATGAGTGGCGCGCAGGGGAAACACAAGAGAGGAAAAACGGAGGAGGTAGACAGAAAAAGGAGCTAAAAGAAAGTTGAAAACTAAAGAGAGCGTCTCTGATTCAGATCGCAGTCGAACGAATAATCGCGAAATTAAAGACCAATAGCGCGTGGAGCTTTAACATCTCGCCCGTCGAGACGATTACGAATGATCGACGATTCCCTCGAGATAACTTCAAATTTCCTTTTTAGGATTCAACAACCGTGATACAACGCAGTTCAAAAGGACGATCTAAAGGAAAAATTAATGTCGTCGCTAAGGAAAGGCGGTGTTATGAAATAAAATTTAAAAAAAGGATGCACGGACACTGCGATATATTTAACATATTCCCGTCCGCGCCAGCTATCTGGGAATTCAGCACTTTTGTTAAATTTACGCCACAGAATTTAATTTCTTTCCGAGAAATATGGATGGTATGCCGATACGGAGCACATTAAAAGTTAGGTGAAACCCTTCGTATTCATTTCCATGAATTTTTCAGCTCCCGTTCATCCTTGTCATAACTCCTAATTATTATAGCGGAGAAGTTTCGAACACGCTAAATGCCAGAGAAATATCGTTTCGTGACTTGAAAAAAGTCGAAAATTTATCAGGATTTATTATCTGAATTACTAATTCAATATAAAAGTTATCAAGATTTAATCGTACATTAACGTAGTCGTATTATATCAGTAATAATTTCAGTTTTTCCATCGTGCTGTATATAATATTTATAACATCGCACAAAAATATACTGGTTAATAATATCATTAGAAGATAATGAACTCGGTGAGCTGCGAATGGGGAATTGGAGTGACAAAATGGCAGTGTAAGAATGAGGGAGATCCTCTCGGAGGGAAACCTTCCCACGTTCCTTACCCTATACCTTCCTTCCTTCCTGGCGTCGATTGCACCCTTCCGCTATTATGCCGTTCCAATGAACGCCCACCATTTATTTAATTAATTCCATGCGATGTCCTCCCCTTCGTCCTTCAATGAGACGAAAAAAAGCGACGCCTACATCATCGCAGATGCGAGGGTGGAATACGTGAGCGAGGTGAGCTTTGGTGCCCTGGTTACTCTCACTCGTTAACCCGCGAGTGGAATGATTCATCGAGAATGCATAGTCTGGAAGTATCGTTTGAACAATATTCGACTTCTGCGCTTGGAAATGCTTTAATTAAATTTGTTATTTAATCAAGACACTTCGTAAATCGGCTGAATTTAATTAACGGATGTAAATATATATACATATATATTTGAAATAATAAAATTTTAATTTATATCGTATAATTTTTAGACTGTTATTAAATATTAACGTATCATTTTAAAGCATTCTGCGTTCAGCTATATGAACGATAAAGAGAGAAAAATCCATATATATATATAAGGCGTCTCGTGACATATAACAAACTTTACCTACAGATTCTTTGAGAAATCTGAAACCAATTTTTGCTTAGCAAAATTTGATCAAATTCTAGTTATTTGTGTATACGATGATATAAAAGCGTCTTCTTTCTTTCACTACTTCATCATTTTTACCATTAAATATCTTGAAGATTAAATCCCAAATTAAAATTAGATACTAAAATTGAGCGAAGAATAAAGTTTCATCATCTATCCATATTCTCTTTCTCTTGTTAAAACCAAGTCTGCAAAAAAGGTACTGTAATTTTCAGTTGCTTGTAATTTAAAAATGCTTATGCTTTCGAAAATGCTTCTTATATTTCAGTGTATAAGAAAAGATCGATTTTAAATTGCACAAATAATTTGGTAAAGTTTATATATAACAAAATAGGAACTTCAATATAATTTTATGACTTGTTACGAGTGAGCTCATTGTTACATTCTTTATGAGCTTACTGAGCAAACGGATAATTAGCCAATTAATGATTCAAAAGATAGAGTAAAACTAAATAAGTAAAAGAAAGAATTTAATTAAGATTGATAGAAATAAATTAAACGCGCTGTCATTCGTGGACAAAGCTTGCTCTACTTTCGTTCGGAAGGAATTATCGGTTTACCAAGGAAAACGCGGACTATTTATATCTCTCCTTAGCGCATTATATATAAAAATTACTTAATATAATTTCTTAAAATTATGCAATCTTCGAGTAATAAAATTACGTTCTACATTGCGCTTCTTCGAAATATATCGAAATGCAGCAGATTTTGCGACAACTTCCAAGGATAAAGGGAGCGTTTAGCACGCTCTCAGATATGCACACCTGTGCCTACATTTGCGCGATAGGGGCGCAACGTTGTCCCGGCAGAATTAACGCGACGATCAAAGGGTTAAACTAATCTTGAACCCGTTGTGTGGCAACGTTACGGCATTTTGCCGCCGGTTCGGTGGCTCGAGCTGACAGTCTCCGATAAATGTTACGCATGCTCGTCAGGAAGCAAGTGATTTCCCGACAAAGGGATGGTTTTTCACAGAGGCACGACCGCCCGTTGCGCGCCATGTGCTCAATATAATTCGCATTCGGAAACATAGCGGCTCGTAGGCTGTGACCGCACGGAAGGATGTAACGCTTTAACCGAACATCCCGCTCTCGGTAATGCGCACTTCAGCAGTTGTGTAACTGGTATGCGGATAAATATGGACGTAGCTGATCAAATTTGGCAATTTCATTAAAACAATTTCATTCTCGCCTGCGCTCAGTGCGCGTTGACACATTCGTAAAACAATATAGTGAAATTCAGGGCAAGCGAGATCGATGAAGGGGCGACCAATTATCACGAGAGGTTTGCACGAGTTTCGTGACGCGTAAGTTTCAGCTTCAATACTCGTTTATCTGAAAATTTAGTATTATTACACAAGCAAATACATAATTGTAAAATGAAATTTCGAGCAAGATTTATTAACCAATCGAGCTAGAATTCCTCTCGGCTGTACATATTCTACGTATGTTACATATATGTATACATTTAAATTTTCTACAAATCAATAATTCGCAATTTATTCAAATATTAACTTTATGTCTCTTATGTCAACGCGTATGTATAATTTATAAATTTAAGATACTTAGTTGCTTTTTTTATTACATATTTTTAAAAATATCATCATCGCCGATATTTGCGCGTGCATGTATGCATGTGCGAATGGTATTACGGATGTTTAACGTTGGCCCTGATTTACAATGTTTATCTTAGAAAATTGGGGTCGACAGTTTGGAATTTCTTGCGACACGAGCTCCATGTAATTTTCCCAACACGAAAGCAATATGAATAGCTGATAAGATACTTGCATTCATTTTCTATCAAATTTCCATAAATGACCCAAATACCATATCTTTTGGTATGTTACACGTATATACATGGACATAATCGCCATACCAGCGCTCCAAAGAGACGAGTACCATGCCAGTGCATATGGTATGCCTGCTATGTAATAATGCAGTCGATAATACGCATAAAAACGTAATTTCAAGCTTGCGTAATTTGATATTTCGTCATAGTATCAACGAAAATATATTCAAACCTCGCCAATCTCTGCAAATCTTACCTTAATGCATTTGTGATAGAAGGGGATGTTTTTCGTTTAATCACCCAGTACTGCATTTTATTGTTTATTTTCATAAAAAATTATAAATATGAAGATGTTATTCGTGATATAATTTATATGTTACAAAGGAGGACAGCCTTAATTGTAGTTATTTTAAACAAACAATTTTAATTTAAATTTATTTTCAATTTATATAAATTTTTATAATACATAACGATTGAATGGAAAGTACAATTATACCACCGATCATAACGTATATTGATGACATGTTAATAATACCGGCATAAGATTTTGATATAAAAGATTCTCATGAAGAACAGAACAAATAAATAAGCGCATTTCATTTATTTTACTTGCATGCTCATTTATGTTATTTTCGTTATTGCACTTGCAGATGCATAAAAATACAGTTCTGTGCAAATCGATACCGTATTTTCCACGAATACAAGTCCGATGCAGCGCTCTTAACGAACTTTACTGGAGTGCATTCTGTTTCCATGTAGAAATTCCAAACGTAACTTCCGCAAGTCGAACGCCGGTGAATGGAATGATGATTCGTGGAATGAGTACTCCGCGCGTGATACGCACTGTTGCATTCCACTTACATCAAGTGCATCTGCAGGTTCAAGGCATTACGCTGAGAATTACAATGCGGACGGGTTTATAAAGCTACCTGACTTCTCGACATGCAAATTGTCTGCGTTCTATATTACAGGGCAAGATCCCATCTATTGCAATCATTTAAATGATAGGCCACAGATTGCATAATAGGGGAATTAAGCGCATGTGAAATCAGCAAGAAGGGGATATAAAAAATGTATGAAAGGCATAATAGCACACGAAGGCACCAAACGATCTAGAAATGGAATTCTCACCAAATGAAACTCTATTATATTTTGAAAAGATATCAATTATATAATATCTTTTTATATTGCAGCTAATATATAAAGATATTATATAATCGATATAATAAGTTTATTAGTAAAACAAGATAAGACCTCTCGAGAATAGTGAGAAGCATAAAGAATAAAATTAAGTCAAAAGATCAAAAAAATGGTTGAATTCCCACGTTTCAAAGAAATAAATTTCTCTATTCAATTTGAATCGCTATGTTATTTCTACAGAGGCACACACGCGCACACACATGCAGAGATGCATAATAGATTTATTCTGGTAAGCCAATTCTGGTTTACAGGGCTGTATCATTTGAGTGCTTTGCACATCCGCCTATTTATCAGAGTGTGCATATGCGCAGACGCTGAGAATACGCGACGAACGTTAAGCGGAACAATCGGATTGACGAAAATGGAAGGACCGCGCCTATCAAAGCGATCCCGCAAATCCTTCAGCAGTGAAACGCAGCGGGTGCGTATGTCGCGGTCGGAAAAATCTGTCACTTTTACTACTGTCAGTTACCATCCCTGTGTAACGTGCGACACGGTTTTTAAAAGGTTGAATTAAAATTGTGTTTGCGTATCGGCAAATCGGCGAATCTTTAAAAACCGATCGTTACCGAGATACGAGTAGTGCGAGTAATTTCAAAAGCCGCACGTTTCTCTTTCCGAGAGCGCACCGGGAAGGTTCCCTCCGTTAATTATGTACCACGAAGCGCTCTCGGAAGCGGCGCGCGGCTTCCTGGCTTTCGAGTGAGAATCGCGGTCCTGGAGTGCTAATTAATAGAACAAAATTGGGTCGAACGCAGTATCGCAACGTAATGCAAAGGAGAATTCCTGCACGATGTCATACCGGTATTATAAGTGTCCTCAATGTGGCAGCATTCGAAAGTAAGGGCTGATGCGATACGAGTACGCTGAACTGAAAACTGCGCATTTTGATTTGCGAAGAGGTCATGTACAAATTAAAAGTTAAAATGTATAAAATATTATTTTCTGGTAAAGCAATCTATTTTGCGCTTCGCATTAAAATTACATTTTATTTGTGGCAAGCTTAATTAAAATTTACCTACAGCCTATTCTAATTAAAACTATATTGAGAAGATAAATTCATTACGGAATTTTGCAATGAACAATATCGTTTTGTAAATTGATAATAAATGTTTTATGCATATCCTTCCTTTCCTTTTAATAACATTAATTGCCCTAATTTCGAGATAATAATGTCACGTCGAAACATAGGGATATGCATCAGTTTAAGTGGAAACTTGAATTTCGAAATTCTCGTTACGATAGTTTCAAATGTTGTGACTAATTTGCTTTATTAATAGTGCACTATCTCGTTAAGACAATAATAAATACAATCAAATTCGATTCACAATGCGTTCTTCGGCAGGAGTAATGGAGAAACGGATATCCGGTTGTAAGGCTGAAATCATATACCGTAGACGTGTCACGGAAATGGATCGATGTCCGCGCGGATGGGTAGTAGAATCTCCTATATGCAGCCTCCTCTTATTGGGCGAGATATCTGTGTCATCGCGATATCGACCGTTGACGCGTGAATTTTAAAGCGCAATGTGCGACTGCATCGGATAGAATTGACGATTCGCTACTGGGGGCGAGAGGTGGGGAGGGGGGAGGGAGGAAGGCTGCAAAAATCGCGTGGAGATTTTGCACGTATGACAGAAAAGAGGATGCGTTTTATCTGTGCAAAGTATATCGCCTTTCTCGAAAACAATCCACAAAATTTGAAGTCGCATATTTTGCTGCGATATTATTTAATGCTATATTTAAAGGCAAAATTAAGAAAAAATTACATTAATGTATAACTACTCTTTATACTTATTTATGTTTGTTATTCCTATCTAGAGTGTCGCTTCTTCGTTTGTGCTTCTTCTTCTAAAGATAGAAAATTAATTATAAAAATATATTTTTATCAAATGTGCTTTTCCTAACCATAAGTATAATGTATATCGTGAATTAGAAGAGTTTAAGTAATGAATGAACTATATAAGAGATACAATATTTAATAATGGAAGGAAGATAATGAACAAAGGAGTATGAATGTGTAATGAAATGATGCATGTGTCAAGAAAGAAATACAAGTGAAAAATGAAAAAGGTTAGCGAGATCCACAGCGCTCTTGTTAAAGATTAAAAGTATGAGCTTTGCGAAATTTATTCAGGAAAATTCGCACAAGACGCGAGTATGATACGTTAGCCTTCCACAAACACGCATACGTTCGTTGTGAGAGTAGCGCACGAATCCTTCTCGAGGAGCACTAACTGCCGCTTCGAAGAATTTATCGCCGCCACCGTGAGGGGATAATAAACACTTAATTTGACGGGACGCGTATACACGAGCGAATTATTTATTTGTGAGAAAGACGGAAAAAAGGCGGGGCGTGTTTGCCTTGCCGGCAATGGTCGCGACAGCCGCTTGATAGACCGTGCACCTTATTTTCGGCGATATAAAAGGTGGGTGGGTGTGCAAGCGGCTCAGCCCTCGCATACAGAGACACGTCCAGTGTTAGCAGGATATATGCGAAAACTACATACACGCGCGCACGAGCGTACGTACACGGATACGAACGACGAGTAATAAAAGTCGGCACACTTTTCATGCTGACTTCCTTCCTCCTCCCTTTTGCACGGTCGCCTCCTTATAATTCTCGCGCCTTCGCAGAGATTTTTCTTATCTCCCTCGCTTCTCTATTTTTCTCTACATTTCCTCCCTCCTAGTTTCTTTTCGCTCGTGCACCTTCTTTGTGGGCGGGCCGTCCTCTTCGTCCCTTCATACGTCGTATCTCATGTTGCTCTTCGCGATGCACAATCCATTCATTCATCCTATCGCACGAAACCTAACGTGCATGTACATCATACGAAAAGGAAATGTGCTTGCTAATAATCGCGCGTAAATATTCGTGCGTATTCGTGTGCACACACCATTCTGAAAATATTGCGAATAAATTGAAGATGGAAAATCAACATATCGAATTGTTTTTTAGAAAATACGTTGTTTCAATCTCGTGAGACATTCAGCGTGGAATTGAAATACATATTGAATATGATTTTTAAAATAAAGTCCTTTTTTAAGAATAAATTTTCTTCATTCCATCTGCCTACGTTCTATCATATTGTTTCTTCATGAGCACTAATTATAAAAAGCAGTAGAATCTCTCGAAGATGAAAAAGAACAAAGTTCTACATTTTTATAAAACTAGATTTTTATAAAACTTTATTTCTTGTCCCTCAGAAAAAACTTATTTATTAACTTTTTAAATTAGAAACACCGAAAACATTAATATTAAAATCTTTTAAGTTTAGGTAATTGATAATTTGCAGAGAGAAATATCGTTTTAATTCCATGATATTGAGCGTGGAATTAAAATACATGTCCAATATTCTCTTTAAAATAAAGGTTTCTTTAAGTATAGATTGTTTTCCCATCTACGTTGCCACAGCAAAGTTCAAAAACATCACAATGCTCCAAAACCAGCAATTATTCGTTATAAATATAAAATAATTATGAAATTTTAATGGCATAATTAACTTTCATTTTGCGAGCACAAAAAGTATTGCCGTAATTGCAAAGGCAAAATTATGGATAAGAAATTATTGATAAGTATTTGCATTTTTAATGACGAATGCCGAGACACAAATCATTTTTTATTTATAGAATCATATATCAGAAAAGATCGTTTGACGTACCCTCCACCATAAAAATAATCTTCTGAAGAATTTATTTGTCTCTTAAAACCCGTAAATATACGTATATACGTCTCCCGCGGAAAAAAACTGGCTGCGTAGACTTACATAACAATTACAAACACACAATGATAAACGATCTGTGTCAAGTCAAAAATAGCGAAAGTATATTTCTTTATGTAAAAATCCTTTATACAGAGTGTTCTAAAAAGGTACGGCCAAAATTTAGGGAGATATTCCTCACACCTAAAGGATGAAAAAATGTTACATGAACATGGGTGCAGAAACGCTTTTTTCAGGTGTTATGTTGAAAATACTGTTGACTGTATTACTTACACAAGAAACAATTTAGGATTAATCATTGTGGACGACAATCGTTTAATCAGTCTTGAGTACGGTTACAACAAATGTTGAAAATATCCACCATTCGTCCGAATACAAGAAGCATTGACACGTCGACGCATCGATTCACGGACACGTTCAAATACGCCAGGCGTATAGCGGATTGTCTCGCAGCCTGCAGTGATACGGTCACGAAGATCTTGAATATCACGCAATGGTGTAGCGTAGCATGTACGATTGTCTTTGCACAAGTAAAAGAAAAGAAGCTCAGAAAAGAAGCTCTAACTCCTGAAAAAAGCGTTTCCGCACCCATGTTCATATAACATTTTTTCATCCTTTAGGTGTGAGGAATATCTCCCAAAATTTTGGCCGTACCTTTTTAGAACACCCTGTATATAAATTTTTTTCTAAGCAGATGTATGTTCACGCTGTACTTGCATTAAATATCGCATAATAAATGAAAATAATAAGGAACATAATTGGGATTTATATGCCCGGAAGAGCGAGTGCCAGGAAGAACAGGCGGCTTTGGCAGAATTTCCGAAATTTTCAACGCATTTCACGCCCTTCGTGTCAACCATTTTATATGCGCGACATATTATATGCTGCAACGCGAGAGGCGAGAGGAGAAAAGTGCGTATCCCATTTTATTGCACGGTGTAGCGCCTAGGGCAATAAAGTCCATTGCACCGCTATTATTTCCGAGCGGGAGAAGTGAAAACGCGTTTCTCACATCGCGTTTTCGTGATCCTTTTTACTTCGGCGCGATTTGGAATTGCGACATTTCTCTACGCTACTTTCTCTAGCTTAATAGATTTATGTGAATCGCAACACGGGCGGCACGATTGGAACCCCGGATCGAACATTTCACCGAAACAAATACGTATGGGTACATTATTTACTAAAATCGTAAACTGTTAATAGAACGTACATTTCCGCTCCATGAAACCCGAGCATTTAAAGTTGTTCGGAAGACAAAGTATAATAGCGCTGTAACATTATAATAGTTCTTGTTTCCCCGGAGATTTAGTTCATCCGTTTAACTTGACATACACTGTGTGTCTACAAGGATGATATATATTAATCCATTTTATTTCCGCAAAATAAACATATTCGTGCAAGCCGGACTCTTGTTCTTCGCGGACAGGAATATAGTTATATATAGTTAACAAAGTTGCATGATTATGAAGCACGGCATATATACGTTTACGGTATATTTTTAATTAATTTTCGATATCCGATGGAGAAAACGTCTCGATCGAGAAAATATTTTTACAAAATCGACGAGAGATTCACACACGTATACGCGCATACGCGCTGTTGCCCATCCTTTGTCATTTAATTTTTATTCCGCGACTTTATTTCATTTCGCGATACGATATGTCTACTCGAATAGAATAAATTCTCGTTGATAGGCGTACAATAACGCGATTGACATGAAGCCGAGCCGGTCGACAAAGTGCGTGCGGAAACGGCGTGCTACTTTTCATCGGTCGCTAACACACGTACGATCCGATAAAATGGGAAACGCGCGAGTTTCGCATTTAACGCATACGCGTACGCTGCGTTATCGATTTGTCGTTCGGGATATTACGCATAATGGACGTGCACATTGCTGTACGCAGGCAGCAAGGTAAGTAAGTGCCCGGATACACGTTTGTGCGCGATTCCGCGATAGCGATTGGCCAGCTACAATAGGCAGAGTCCCCAGTACGAACGTAGTAAATGCACATCGTCGCAACGTGTACAGCACGTACAGGAACGCCTTGGTACGCCGCTAATGGAAAGCTTTCCGTTGGCATGGAATCGATAAATGGGCCTGCGGGGAGCGTTTGCTGAGGGCACACTGTGCTTGCGCCCGTTTGGTGACGCTTCTTACGTATGCATTGGATCGACGAAGCTCCCGGGAGCGTAACTACGATGTCATCTTCGTTCTTGCATAAAATTAACGCTAACCGCGAATCGATATACTCCTATCTTGCTACGCGAAGCCGATACGACTCTAATACCAAAACACTATTGCCAGCAGCTATTGTTCTAAGAAGCGCAGTGCCAAGAAATGGTATTATAAAGGCGAGATCTTTCAAAACAAATACAATGCAACAATTCTGATATTAAAAGTATGTTTACGATGTGGTAGCAGGCAAAAGGAACCTTCGGAGAGAGAACGCACAACTGGTACAGTTAGCATGTGACGCGTGAGCGTATACGCGCGCAAGTTAGAGTGGTTGTAGATGCTATGATAAATGCGATGGCATATTCTTCATAAATATGTAACGCGAAGAGTAATTTGTAACATGGCTGGCGCCTGTTCAACCGAGCGAGAAAATTTATTTAAAGGAGAAGCTGTCAGACATTCGAATGAAGAGATGCCTGGGAAAGTAACCAAGGTTGCATTCATCTGACGAAGCTTCTTACGTATGCATTGGATCGGTGCAAAAGCTCGCAAAGTCGCCGCAGGCATAACCTTTGTCACCCCTGGGAGATTAAAGGTTGAGTTGTAGTTACGTGATCCTGGAAAATATCGACAGGCTAAGCTGCTTTTCAGGATTTCTGGATACGTGGTGGTATTTGCGCAAACTCCATTACGAGATGCGGCAAAACTCCACCGGGCGTAACTTTTAACTTATATTTTAAACGATTTTCACGACATTCGATATTAGCCGCGAATTTGTGCGCCCGAACTTTTGCCGTGCTCACGTAAACGGGGCACGTTGGAGGCAAATACGTCGACGCAACGTAAATATCTTCGCACACGCGAATGTTCCGCGGAGCAGCGACACGAAGTATTCAGTTCGCTGATTAACGGGCAATAAAACGCGCGGAAAAACGACTGGATCGTTTAATCCCACGCGCGTGACACAACTTAATGCACGACATACGTTCCGTATCGCTCGGATCTAAATGCTGTATACATATGATTAAGATACGAATCGACGAGCGCGAGCCAAGGAGTAATCGGCGGATCGTGCGCCGCGATCGTTGCGGATGATCAGATGCGCGAAATTAGTTAGTAGCAGGTCAAGTTAATGACATCCTCTGACGTTGCTAATCCGATTTGGGTACCGCGGTAGAACGGTAGGCTAATCCGACAGGGATATTTCAGCGTCGCTTGCAGCTATTGGAGTTACCTCTAAGGTTCGCGGACTGGCAGCGACATTTAATAGTCTCCACGTGTATGTGCGTATCACTATCAACCCAAGCTGCGAGGCGCGGACATGAGATCGTATAGATCACGGATATGTAGAGCGCGGGTATATCGCGACCTTTTTAATATGTACCTCGAGATTATGTATAACGCAGAATGCATTAAGCCTGAAAGTGGTAAATGTCGTAACTAGCAGGCACCTTGCGGCGAGGTCGTGTACGATACTTGCGCTACTTCCAGGGTTAAACCACATCTCGCGGACGATCTCGCGGATCCGATAAGAAAAGTGTGCCAAAGCTACCTTGGCTTTTTACCTCGCCTGCTTTGCAGTAAACTTTATAGGTCTAATTGTATATTATTAATGCTAGAAGGCGAGCCCGGAGCATGACGGAAATGATATTTGTGCCTATTCTTTTTCTTTAAAATTATTAAGCAGAAATCGGTGTTTGCCATTTTAAAATAAAAAGGTATATTGGAAAGTTATACAAACGAAATAATTTATCTTTAAGAGACTTATCTTGTTTTTATGTTGTGGTTCACTGAAAATATACATCAAAGTTCTTAATGTTACGAGAAAAGCGAATGTTAATTGTCCATTGCGTATAAGTAAATCTCGTATCCTTCTTTTCCAATTATTTCTAGTTTAGCAAATATTAATTCCTAGTGTAATGGAGATAAAATCTAGAAAATTTGAAACAGAAAAGTAATTGAATTTTTTAAAATTCTTTTTGCTCACATCTCTAATGTCGAAACTCGTGCAATAAGTTTTGAATTTATTTTACGAACTGTTCTTATAATATTCAGCTTTACTTTAAGATCATAAAGTAAAATTTTAATCTAATTTCTCAATTATTAACGTTGCTCTGCAAACTTGTTGAAATTCGAAATCTTAGAAACCTACGAAAGTATTATTATGTGCAAAAATTGAGTGAAACTTGACAAGAACAAAAAATCAAATATTTTATAACAACCTGCTAGAACTTAAAAATTATCGATTTCATTAAAACTTTATGTAATTCTGAAAACTTTATGTAATTCTGAAATAAATATGTATGAAAATATACGTCAAATTTTTGTTTTTACTAATTTATACACAGTTGGAAAATTTGTGTTAAAATTAACATAAATCGCATGTCCCAAACGGTCTACTCAAATTTTTGTGTTCATTTAACATAATATGGATGTGTTAAATGGTAACACTGATATCATGTTAATATTTCAACAAAAAAGAAATGTTCTTTTCATATAAGAATGGTAATAAGTAACACGCAGTCATCCCCACTTCTATTATAGAGTAAAATCAACACTCTTTTTCTGTAAATTTTAACACATTTAATAAATACGTGCAAATTTTGTATTACTTTAACATATTTTTAAAATTATTTTAATAATTTTACATTTTATATTTGTTAAGTTCAGTTAACAAAGCAGACATGTGACAAATTAGATTTACATATGAATGTGTTGATTACTTAACACAAAAACTTTAACTAGCAAATTTTTTAACAAAAGTACACAAATTTTTCAACAGTGTAGTGCTGCGTGACCCCACGGTTAAAATTGTCTTTGCGACCGACTGGAGCCTTAAATTTCCTTTCTATCCGTTCTATAGATAGAATAAACTATGACTTTGCCGAGCATGTGCGAGAAGGAAGAAGATTGTTTTCACGTCGAATGTGGCAAGTTGGCGAGGGAATATAACGTGCGCGCAAGTCTTCCATCTTCTTTTCGCGCGTCCGTTAACGTGCTCGCAAACACGCTCTCCTATCCGCAAGTCGACACTCGCAATCTGTTGGAACACGTACGAACGTATATATACGACGATAATGCCACTTAAACATGCGGAGTCACGCGCGATACAACCGCTGTTCCGCCGATATCGCGTTTGGCGATGCTCGCCTTTATTTCCTTCCGTCGTCCTCGGCAAAGGCAAGCCGACAGCAAGATTTAAACGAAACCACTCGCACCTCGAGAAGCTATTAGCAGAAGCGTAAGTGACACAAATTGATTCGATGGTAACAAATTTCGGGGTTTATCCGTGCCCATTGAACATTTTTAGTGCCGTTAAATTTTGCTTCCTCATAGAGGAAGCTTTGTTTTCGTAAAAAAAATTTTTTTTGCCGCTGCCAATGTGTTCAGAATGTTCTAAAACGTCGAAAAATCGCAATTTT
>NJRQ01000079.1:198223-225840 GCA_003063805.1 Aphaenogaster ashmeadi
CGTGGTTAGGCGAACTAAAATCATGAGGAAGCAATGTGCAACTTTCTAATTTGTACATTTTTTTTTAATTTTCTTAGTCTCTAACTTGGCGTTTATTATAACGAAGATCAATTTTATTGTACTACACTGTACTGCAATTTACAATATATATTTTAGAAAGAAGTAATAATACTTAAGTCCATAGTGCACTATAATGCATCATAATCATTCTCCATACATCATTCCTATACGTTATGGAAATTGTGTCATCTATGAGCTTGTTTTCGTATACTTATATGTATATGGCATACGATATAAATATGGTATATAAAAATTTTTCCGTATAATAAAAATTCAGGTTACTGAGAGAATTAAACTATTATGACATTTGTTAATAATATAGATTTCAGTCGACATATTCTCTCATTATCTTATTTATTCTCTTACAAGCGTGTTTTCCAAATGAATAAATAAATAAAGAGAGATATATCTTTTTAAAATTCATCATTATCTGGCTGCGTATTAGCGTCGTTCATCGTCTCGATGTAACAAAAATCTCGAGTTAAAACAGTTCTCTGAGACTTCCTGTATGTATGTGTCATGGGAAAGAGAAAAAGCGCTTTTACCGTAAAAAGTTTGTCGGATGGTCCTCGTCGAACTGAGATTAGTTGTGTAAGTCCTGCGCAACTTCTTTTCGAGAGTGGCATAATCAAAGTTTGATCATGTTAAAGCGCGCTCAGTTTGTAACGTGCTATGAATAATCAAATAAAACATGTTTTTTAATTTCCTTTCACATTCCCGCGGAAATTGTGTCAGAAGAACGCTACTGCACGGCGAATGTTTGGGTTTGCCATACATTTGTAGTTCAATAATTTTGTTTACCAATTTTACGATATTTCAATTTGCATCTCTTGATTAATCACATTGGAAGTATGTCATCATTTATTATTGTGTCATAATTATACATGTATTTCGGTGCGAAGTAATAAATTAACGCCTGCATAATAAAACTTAATAAAAATTAACAACATCGTGACATCGATCGATATATTAATTTTCGATATTAATTAATCTAAATATATTTAATATACGAAGTAATTATTATATTTAAGTTGTATATTCAGCAGCTCTATAAATATAATACATAAATATACAATAATCATTTAATATAAATTGTTGCTTCCCTTCCTTTCCTTAATATTACACTGTTACAATTTTCGTGAAATAGCTGTACGTATTAAATAATCTTCACAAATAATCTTACAATAATCGAAAGCACGATTTTCTTTAATTTTCATTATAATTTTTAATTTTTAACTTTCTTCATTACAAATTCTTCATTATATTGCAACATGATTTCTTTCTTCGAAAACAAGTAAGCATTATTATATAATGTATATAATACATTCTTCAGCAGGAATGAATGTTATGCTGACTCTGTTTCGGAAACAAATAGGTAAGTAGTTTTGAAAACTGAAATTCAATTCAAATTTTTAATAAAAAAAGCAGATTTTAATTTTTTTATTTCAAGTCAAATATCTAAAAATATACATGTATCTCAAATAATATTCTTAAATATTAACCTCATATATATATATATGTGTGTTCACATATATGAAATATTACTTTAGATATTACATGATATTTATTAAAATGTGTATAAAATTCTGAGAGAAATGTCATTTATTTTTTCTAGGACATCGTAAATATCTATAATAATTTAGATGCCTAGAATGAGCTAGATGATCTAATTAGATATTATAAAATATTATTCAAACAGTTTTTCTCGATATATACTCGTAAGTTTTCTTATGAATAAACGACATATATCTATCTGAGAATTTTTGCAGTGTTTATATCCCCGAAAGGTTTCCACTCTCTTGACATTTCTTCTTTTTACGCTTTCCGAGATTTACACTTCGCTCTAATGCGCTTGAGGTTTCGTTAAGCTCCTCGCCAAAGCGCCGTAAAGTCCGAGATGTGAGACAGTTTTCTGTAAAAACGAGATGACGCCTCCTCGGTACAAGTTCGCGAGGTCGATCGCCTCTCGTTAGTCAAACGACCGGATCGATCTACTCGGCATTAATGAAGTTTCGAGGGCATCGCCGTGCCGCGTTTAAACGTTCGTTTAACCTAACCTAACCGACCGACGACATCGAATTCCAAAGTCGATGGCTGGATTCGACAATGCCGAAGTCCCGATTCTGAAGTTAACTTACAAGCCGCCCCGCCCCCGCGTACGGTTAGGTCGGAAGTTACACGAACGACAGAATCCGAAGTTGACAAACCGCGCCGCGCTTGACGACCCATCGCTCGAGTTTCATTTCATGTAACAGACGTAGTCTGCAGGAACGACAGGTGACGTTTGCCGCAGCAGGAGAGCATTACCGTCGACGGTGACGATAGAGTGTGCAAGAAATATCTCCCGGTTGACATGGTACTTCGATGGTGCCGATGGAGACATCCGGTGCACTCGCGTTTTGCTAACAAGAAGATTTAATATCGCGCCCCGGCACTTGGCTCTTGGAGACAATTAGACTCGCGCAGCCCGCGGTAAAAGCTTTAATCTCCCCGACGCGTAGCAGTACCAATATTTAACCGCGAGTGCAGGGCTTTCTGTTGGGACATTGTTAGCGCTGGCCGGGGAAAACGAAGATTTCTTACGCGGTATTCTTCTATTTGTATCTGTAGTAGAGATATATTTTATATTAAAAAGACTACAAGAAGAAACGTTAATTGTCGTAATATTTTAATACCTCGATATTAAATATAATAGTCAAGAAGTTATAGTGATCAAAAATTAAAACTTTGTGTAAAACTTAATTCAAGGATAAAGCATTGTTTTTTTTTCATCGAGTTTATTGGAAATAATATATCTGCACACATTAAAAAATTATTTATTAAACTTGCGCACACACACACACACACAAGCATTCGTAGCTAAAATAAAAATCTAAAAATACATGTTTTAGCGTACTTTATATATCCGACTGGAAATTGGCCCGACATATCATAAGGACCTGGCTGAGTATTCTTAAGGCCTTACTAAGGTCAATCCGATTAGGTCCTTATTATAACTCAATCGGGCTAATCATAACACGGCCGAAACTAAATCAGGCAAATATTATACGGACCTTATTTGGATCCTACCTTAATTTCCAGTCGGGTACTGCTGTCTGACGTATTTTCGGAGTATCTTCTTATAGACATATCCTGTATTGTATTCTTTAATCAAATTTCTCTCATCTAATATGTATGTTCTACTTTTCTAACATTCCACATTTTCAAATTTTTCATGTTGCTGCATTAAAGGTATATTTGAAATGCGACAGTAAATCAAAGTCCTTTGAATGCTTACAAGCGGAAGACCAAAGTTCGAACAGCTGTGAGAATCACGGCTTTTCTCGCAAAGCAGTAGGCAACTCTAGTCGAAGGTGTTTACTAAAAAGTTCCTCGCCTGCGTGCTCGGTCTTATCGCGGAAAATTATTTTTGTGCTCCGTCAGAGAACCCAACTTCCAGTCCACTCTCTCGTGTGCGGAAAAAACTCCGAAGTCAACTCAAAAGTCGTTCAGAACTGGCCGGTTCGCTCGTGTGTCACGAACGTTAATCTGTGGTATGCATGTCGTCGGATGCGATAACGTCGGATTAAAGAAGGGTGAACGAATTAAGACTCGCGCAACTCAAGAACGACGATTTAAGAAAGCCCGTGGAAACGTGTAGCAATTTTCAAAACTGTTGGCGTTCCTCGATAACTTTGCGTTAATCGCACGTTGCGTCCGTTTTACGGTTAGTTAAATCTTATCTGTTACATCGGCGAAGGGCCGTCCGAGTTATTATTAGTCACGTTTGAATTGGAAGTGCACGGATTATTTCTGATCCTGCATTTAAGACATTTGCATAACCGTGCCTTTTCACCACAATACCGCTCATGATTGCCCGTTGAAATTCCGTTTTGCAATCGCGCGATCATAATTAATTCGGTAACTTTATGCGAGATGCTATTGCGTTCACGTCTAAAAGTTTTAACTATACAACAATTCTTTTTAACTACTTTTGTGTCAAGCAATGTGGTGCGACTTAAAAGCGCGCAAACATGATTCAGCCCTTCTCGAGCCATTTTATCGTACATGTTACTCTTGTACGAGATGATTAAAATGTTCTCGTTAAAACAACGAATGTAATTACTCGGCACTCGCGTTATAAAGCCAGTGCTGACGATCAAAATCATCAGATAGATTGCATAATGTAACAGGATAGAGACCAATCGCTAATTAGAAGCTCGCTTAATGAGAGACACGATATGTAGTGAATTGGAATGCAATATACGAACGAGATATTATCGGCGGCATATTACAGCGAAACGTCGTGTATCGGCTTGTCACAAGGAACAAACGCTGTTTGTTCGCACAATATCGGTCATCGCCAACTTTTGTGATACCATCATATATTCATGTTGATCGAAATTGATCGTGTTAGTTCGAAGATTTAGTTATGGACCAATTAATAATAACGTACCTGATATAAACATGACACAAATTGCTATTTAAATATGGAGATATACAAAATTTATTTAAATCATTGGGTCCCTATCCTCTCTCACGCATGTAATTGCCATAAATCTACATATATTATTAAAACGACGAATAAAGATATCTAAACGCAAATAGTGATTAAAGTTCGTTAATTAGTGGATAACTGTTAAAGTTGGATAATTATGGTGAGATAAAACTTACGCGACAATGTAATTGCGCGTTTTAAAGTTATAGACAAGAAGTTTTTATCGTTCATTTTTACGAAGTCTTGTCACATCCGGATTGTTATAAGTTAATTGTTCATATTCCGAAATTAGGTTAATCGTTAATTACTGCACGCTGTGCTTTTCATTGACATAGAACGGTTGATTGAACATGATGGTGCAACTAATTGCATTACCATATTCCATATGGCTAAATGTAGCGAACCGATCGGTATTACTGAGCATCAGCATTATGTTTGTATTTCGTAATGCTGTGATTGATAGGAACGTGCACTATCGTTTATGCTCGACAACTCAGCTGTAAGATAATTTAAATGGAAACTCCGATATTTTCGTAGCAATACATAAACAAAATCGACAAAATAATTCCATCAATATTTTATATACGAGCTATGTGCAACCATAATTCTGTTGGTCGCTGAAATGTAAAAGAGATTTATTTGTATTGGCGTGAAGTATAACGTTCACAAATTAGCAAATTAGCTTCGTTATTTATTTATCGGGCGTAGCATGCGTGTATTCATCCAAGTTTTCGGAATATAATTGTTTACACTCAAACAAAGCTATTTCCATAACGTCACATAATGCATATTCCTTTAAAATGTCTAAAAATGACATTTTATCGTGGTTCTAAAGCCAGTACTTAAGATTCAATAGTCTCTACAGGTTTGCGAGGTTTTTGGTTTTACAAAACACGCGCAATCAACCGATCGACCGAACCATTATCAAAAGAGCTGTTTAATAGGAAACTCAATACCCTTATCGTTGAGAGGTAAACCGATCGGACGTCACAATTGAAATAATGCTACGGATATTTGACACAATTTGACGATGCGCAATTCAATAACATGATAAATGGGATTCTAAAGTCCTAATAAACTTAACGAATAGAATTACTGTATTAAATTTGGATTTTAATGAAGAGAAAACAAAAAATTATATTTATAATAACCAATAATTTTCTAAGTTTAGAAGTCAGCAGTATCATGTAAAAAATGGGCGTTTCTTAGTTTAAAAAATATATAGTATTTCTTTATTCAATATTTTAATATAATTCTTTGATAGGCGCATATGTGTTTACATTATAGCTAAGAGATTTAAATCTGAAAAATTACGGCAATCAATCTAATCCAATCCTTTTCGACGTTTGCTCGTTATTTTAATAGTGAATTGATTTCTATCATGAGAATTTCATAAGGATGAAATCATTAACTATAGGGCTTGTTTAATGGGAAACCCGATATTTTTGTTAGCGGGAAATGGACAGCGGGCAAGTACCTCATGCGCATCTCTTCAATATCCTCTTCTAGGGCTATAGAGGACATGCCACGGCGCGACCGCTGTTAAACGTCCAATAAGCAAATTGCGGTTCGTATAATGAAGCGAGAATAGCAGTTATTAACGAACGTCCGTATTCGTCGATTCATTCGCTTTTCTCCATAATTATCTGCCATGATAATTTCCTGACTGCTGCTCGGTGTTTCAAGCACTTATGCGATTTTAACTACGACAAGATTATAAATGAATCATTTGTTCGATTATTCAGCCTTCAAGATTATGGCGTCGCATATCGAAGATAACAAAATTGCATTTATTCTATGCCATTTCTAAACTTTAGTCAGTAATTAAAATTCATATTTATTCAATTATAACATAATATTTATAACATAATAAATAACACCATATTTATAACTTGATAAACAACACAAAAAATGGAAATATAAAAATATGATATGTGTTAAGGCATACGCTAGTAAAATAGAGTAGATTGTTTAAAAGTATTTTTTTGCAAGAGAGAATACAACAATAAAATTAGAATCAAAATACCTAAGAACGGATTACAAATATGCGTAAAGAATATTTACTAAAATAGAAAAAGATAAATCTATTTCCGTGTAAGTGACCTCAGTTATAGTAATAAAAATTTCACATCTCAAACAGAACTGTCTTATGCTGAACTGAAGTTATTTGCCGAATATAAACTTTTCCTACTCATTCAGAATATTTCCTACTCATTCAGAGATATATTTGCATAAGAATATTGTTCAGTCGCGTAACGTATGACCAGTCAATCATTAATGTTCACGTTCTTTGTTTGTCTTTCCCTATACTTGACGTATATTCTTTTTGACAGAAAAGCTTTTCGGTTTTAATAATTTATATTATTTAAAAATTTTGTTCTTCTGATTTAATTAAGGAGGCTCTATAGATAATGGATGTATCTAAAAATTGGAAAAAACTTCATGGACGTATAAATTGAGATGCGAGAAAAGTGCTCGAAAAATTTTAGCATCGGTTATCGTGTAAAAATTTGCAAAAATGAATTTTGAAATCACAGTTTTTAACATAAGCTCTTATGGCAGAGGGGTTCCTGGAGATGAGGAAATGAGATATTAATTATATGAAGGCGGCCTACCAGAGATTCAAAAAATGGAGCTCTTATAGGTCTTAATTTAAGCTTTTCAGAAATATCGAGAAAAACAAGGATTATCGTGTAAAATTTTGTGATATTGGCTTTTGAAACAGGCCATATCACAGTTCACGTAGCGTGCTTCGAATAACAAGGGAGATTTGGCAACGTCGCAGCGACTGCACCCGCGCGGAAAGTGTACAGCCAGTACGTAAAGAGTGCGCGTGTAAAGAGTAAGGGCTCAGACACAATGAGAGGAATAAGGAACAAGGAATTAAACATAGAGAATTGGGATGTGGAAGAAGGAAAATATCTTCCTTCTTCCACATCCCAATTCCCTATGTTTAATTCCTTGTTCCTTATTCCTTTCATTGTGTCTGAGCCTTAAGTGATGTAGTAATGTAAATAACTTTCACATGTATAATCAAAGTTGAAAATATTACTAACCTCACATAACCTTTTATCTGCCAATGATTTTTGGACATTTTCCATTCGAAGAACAACTTGTTTTTTTGCGAATTTTCCTCTTTTGATACCACACAAGATTCTATTCTTATTTCTCCAAGAATTGGTCGGGCTTGGAGGAGTCATTATAAATTTATAAACAGTAAACACAGTCACTGACTTGAAAAATACCACGGTCATATGAGCAGAACATGGCAGAACAGCGAGACTCAAGTTCGCGACGTTGCCACATTTTCTCGCATGTATAAGCCGGAGTCAAAGGAGCACTTACACGATATTTTTAATTATTCGTCGCTTCGACTAATATGGGTATAATATAAGCTCTAACGTCATCAAAATTCATGAAAATATTTTATGAATACTTAGAATTGATGAATTTGAAGATTTTCTCTTCATCTCTCAACTGACTAGAGAGTACCTGTAGAGCCTCCTTAATTGACATTCTGATACTTGTTACACAGCATTCAGACACTATATTAATTTTTTAAAAATACTTGTTTACATTTTTGACACACAAACATTTACTTCAGCTTTTAGGACTAATGATTTATTGGTACATCTCATGACACGAAAGATGTTTGCATGTTGGTTATAGATTTTTATACAATACGACATTTGCACTTGAGAAGGACCCAAAGCGAGGGTCTAAACGTTGTGCTAGGAATTTATTTTTTCAATAAACGGGCCAGTTGGGTCGAATAAAGATTTTAATAAATATTCACAAAATTATATAGCCGTATTAATTGTCATAAAATGTCATAAAACGATTACCTTGATTCAAGCACAAAATATATTCATTTATATATATTACATTATATATATATATAAATCTATATCTTTCTTTACATTTCACATTATAATATATTATTATGTTTTTTGATAGAGTCGCAGTCATTAAAAAATGAAGAGGAAGGAGAAGAATTTTTATCTAAATTGATTGTAAAATGCAGCATTTTCTCTGCCTTTGGTTCTTTACGATAGCATGCAGAAATAAAATGGCCACTGATTAATAAATACAAAGGCTCGTGAAAGAGCATTGTATATTGGAGACAATATTAAATAATAACATAACGAAATATGGAATTTCTCTCGTATGCCGTTATTAAAGCGTATATGCATTTTACGATTAAACGCTGCTAATAGTAATCACATCATAATATGTCCAATCACAGCCACACAAGTTACATTCAATGCACGATTCGATATTTCAATGAAAACCAACTATCTCTGCTAACATGTTCAAGCAGTTATTAACGTAGTCGCGCATGCAATGACAGGACAATTCGTACCTTTCCAAAAACGAGGGTGCACGCCATCGCGAACAGGCAAATAATAGAACGAGCCGTATAATCCTGCTCGGGCATATTTTCAAAACGCTTTCGTTTACTATATAAGAACGATCATTCGATATCCCACGAACGATCATATCGATATCTGAAAATTGTCCCGACACCAAGACTTGGACAGTAATAGCTTCATTTATTATCCAATATTCGCCGATCATGCTTTAATGCTTCGCAATCCGTGCGCAGCAGACTAATTTTGGTTACTTCTATTGTTCCTTAATAGATACGATTCTGTCATTTCGACAGTAATCAATAGCAACAGAGAATAACTCTTACTCATTGTCAGAGTATTTCGATTATCATATCAATATTTCACGTGCAAAATCAGGCACGTCGATCAATCTGTACTGATTGATCTAATTGTTTAACAAGTTCTATTTTCTGTTATACACTTTTGTATGTGAGATTTTGTTGGTGAAGATAAGAACGATACTATATATATATATACATATATATATATATATACCTAGTTACGAGTTTCATTACGAATTTGGTTAAGGCTCAATAAATACTTGAAATTAATTGTAATCTGCGAGAAATATTGTTTGAATTCTGACACAAATCAAGATATATTAATTACTGTCTAATTATTTCGAAACTCAGGTTATTTATCATTACCGATCAAATTACGAATTATTATAGCATATTATTTAAATTTTAACGACACAAGCAAGGCCCATCCTGTATACAATTTAAATCCAACGAATGGCGATTGTATTTACAATAAACCGGGTTAACCAACAAGTAAATTTATCATATTTAACGGAAATTTAAGTAGACTTTTGGTAAATGTACGTTACTATGTGGATACCTATATAGCTCATTAAATTTATAATTTTAAAATACATATTCAATATAAAAGGAATTATAAATTATAACATGTTAGTTCAGTGTTACAAGTTATTTAATTTGTCGTCAGATGTATTTCGTTCGACTAAGCAAGCGGTAATTTGCTATCTCGATGAAAAGTATGCATATATCGAGAACAGATTAATACCATATTAACGTCCATTAATAATTATTCAAATGATCCGACCTAATTTCCAGCAAATAAACTGTATATTGACTCGCACCATTAATTTTTCGATAAATTATGGTTTGTGTAGAAGTTGACCGATCGGTCGCCTAATGATGACGATCATCATCTGCAAGTGCATTGAACCCGTAATACCACGCTGAAACACGCTCATTACGGTATATGATAATATCCCCATATTTTATTAAATAAGCTTCGCCTCTGAAGATAGATAGAACGTAGGCGTATCTATATTACTCGGTATGTATTTAGAATAGACCGTTTCTGCATTGTGTTCTATATAAGTATCAAATGCGAAACTATAATCTCTTTATGTTACAATTAAGCTATACATTTACATCTCGGTTGTTCTTAAAAAGTAATAAATATTGGCCAAGCAATTCTCTTTGAGAATTTCATATTAAGTCGTTGATGATACTTTATTCTTTTTCTCTCGACTCCGAAGTAAGCCTTAGAAGCAAGCTACTCAAAGAAAAAAAGCGATGCTTTTAAGAAAATTATTCCATGCCTTGAAGATATTCTCGCGCTATCGACGGCAACATTGTTTCCAACGCTTCCTGGCATTAAGAGGAAAAAGAACTTTGTGAACTTTGTCTTCAAGACTTTCAATGTGGAGAATGCATTTCTCTGCTTTTATGCCATATGTTTCACAAATACTATAACAACTGCAGACTATAATCATCGCTTGATTAAAATATCGATCCTCTTAGTAATAACTAAATAGGTAAATAATTTACAAGTAATATAATAATAATTTATAAGTACTAATATAGTAATAATTTACAAGTAATATGTGTGGAGAAATAAATCATGTTAACCATGTAATATATTACTAGTTAGTAGCCTATTAATAGCCTTTTTGCTATCAGCATTTATTGATCGTCTATCGATTGGAGACCTATTAACCGACACACAACGAACATTTTATTATTCTTATCGTTCTACTATTTATTTAACAAAATGCATATATTGATCTCCCGACTTTGTTCGAAAAATATTCACACACAGTAAAAAACATTTTGTATTTGTGTTAAAACTGGTTCTTTTTAAAATTTTTGTGTTGAATTTTTAACATACCCGAGAATGTAATTCTGTTATTTCAATATTTTGTATTAAATTGGTATTTAACATTTCTTAGTACTAAAATAACACAATTTATGAGTAAGTGAACAAATAACATGAAAATATAGTATAATTTTAAAACGTAAATTCTAAGATAAATGAATAAAATATACGTGTTAATTTAACATATTATAAATGTTAATTTTACTGAAGAAATATGCTTCCATAATTTGTTTCCAAATTGTGTCAAAGTGTTACATTTTTTGTGTTAATTTTTACATAATATTTGTGTTACTTTCTGACATATTCATCTTGTGTTAAATTAACACAAAAATTTGGATGGACTGTTTGGGACACGTGAAATGTGTAAATTTAACACAAATTTTCCAATTGTGCAATGATACATTGTCAGTCGGGAATACTGATTTCATCTGCAAGCAGTAAGTAAAGTATTAATTAAATATAATTAATAATCGAGATAAAGATAGAGAGAGATGTAAAGAAAATTAAAATAAATTCTATTTTATTGTAAAATAATATATAATAGTATTCTTTCGATTTCCATACACAGTAAAAAATCGTGCGTCCATATGTTAAAATTTTCTTGTGTTACCAAGATTTGATTATTATTTCAATGTAAAATTAACATACAATAGATATGTTATTATTTTCGTAACATTTTCATGTGTTACATTTATGTTAACGTAATAACTTAACACTTTATGTACGTCATTTAGAAATTGAATATTATTTTAAGTTCTTTTAACACAATTATTTCAAAAGATCAACATTTCTTAAAGTCATTTTAACATAAACAGAAGTTAAAGTAAATCTTCAAATAATCGTAAACTTTGACATACAAAATATTTAAATTCACTAAAATCAAATGTTTCTATTACATATAATTTAAGTTAAAATGATTAATGTCATTTGTTAATATAACTGTTTAATTATCTTGTATGTTATTATTACAGCATACTTAAAGTTAAAAGAACAAACATAAATGTAAAGTATAGTGTTAATTAATTAACATTTCTAGTTTGTCAACAAGTAACACACGATAAATAAGTTATTTTAACTTAAAATTTAGAGTGGACTTTCTGGGACATGTGAAAAATGTTACAATTAACATTTTATTTTTTACTGTGTATTGTAACGATATGACCGATGTTATCGATGTTTTTTAAGAATATTATAACAGTTTATAAAATGCCTCAAGTTTAGTGTAATTTAATATCGCAATTTTTATTTCTATCAATCATTCCCTCTCATGATTATTCTGCATAATAATTACTCTGAATAAAATTACTTCGTTCTAGAACAGGTTTCGCTCCATCAAGTTCTTACAACGTTGATGACGCGTAACTTTCAGGTTATTCTGGTAAAGCTACACAGATTGGAATACTTTTGGGAACAACCTTTTAAAAAAGACCATCCTGTCTTTTAATTTGCGTACCGTGTATTACGAGACACGACGGAGCTTTATGGAGCTTCTTTGTGATCCTTCTACTAGCTATCTTGTCGGTTGATAAAAAATACCGCGCCTTCCTTTTCCGAAGTGAGCTTAGCTCGGCTGCAGATCGTTCGACTGATGACTCAGGACATTAAAGAATCCTCCAGATAAGTTATCATGGGACGATTTTCCACGCTCTATCTCGTTCCAGTTTTAAGAATCAGGATTGGATCGGATTATATTGATTGTATTCGCTTTGCGCATAATCTAGTACGACAATGTATGCGATATTAAGCGCTGGGAAATGATAACAGAATTAGCGCTACGGAATGATTAACTTGTTAATGTAATTAACGTTAATGTCTGTAAAATAATTTTGAGAATATCTCAATCTGAATATCTTGTTAGAAAATTTATTTTATGATCATTTAATCATACATCATAATTAATTCACACACGTACATTAATCCGATTATCACTTAATTGCCACTGCGGATTTATTTCCAATGCTTTATTTCCAATTCGTGGCAAACATATCATCCAGTCTATAAGAGGATATCTTTAGGATAGTGAAGAATTAGAATAAATCTTTCCATTAAAACCAAAGCGACATCCTCGCCATAAAATGACTTTAGATAGATTTAATCAATTTTCCAACGGCAACCGCGTTACTATTAATAGGCCTTGACCATTTATAATGGCCAGACTGAAAGAGTATGTTTTTTTTCTTTTCATAATAAGCACCCGTCTTTCCTTAGCTTTGCGCGATTTTTCCCTCCATAATGCGCGTTTTAAGTTCCCTCTCCGAGACGGAAGATTGAACGACTCTTCCTCGGTATCGATCCACCACCTTCGCTTCGGACCGCATTGTCATATACCGGGTGTGCAGGCGGGAGCGGCCGTATCTGAGAGCTTACGTCGTTCCCGCCGGCTGTAGATATCGCGATATGGGAAAATTGAAATTTTACGACGACACCGCGAACGATTGTATGTGCCCTCTACTGGGAACGTATGTTCCACGGACGGGAGATACCCTTATCCCTCCGTTGGAATTCGTTTCCTGACATTGGTTTGAACTTTCTTGCTCGTCCTTGCTTGCACTGCACGTGCGAGCGAAATGGCTATCGTATTCTCCTACGTATACGGCATCCCCACGAGCACTTCTCGCCCGATTTTTGATGCGCATAGGTCGACGATTCACGGAAAGTAAGCAGCCGATTCGACTGTTTCAAGAAAAATGTTCTTTGATCGCGGAATGTTATCTAATGACGTCGTTCGCAATCTTATAGTGTCGGCACAGTAGTTAACGTTTAAAATATGCATTAGGAGCTTTTATTATTCATCAAGTAATGAGCAAGGAGATAGGCCAAATAATCAAGTAAATACAGGTGTTATACGAAAAAAATAAATACAATAAAATAAATCAATAAAATAATAAAAAAAATTACATATGTACGTTTCAACTATACTTAGTCTTCTCTCTTCAGCTAAGGTTACATTAACTAAGCATTAAAATATTAAATAATAAGAAACAAAGAAAAAGATTAAATTAAAAAACGAGAGAGAAAAAACATCATCATTCGTTATCTTACGCAGAATTGAGACAAAACAAAATTACAGGTTCAAACAAAGAGCCACATCTAAGGTCAGACGCATGTAGCAAATAAATTATTATCAATATGGTAATTAGGTCCTGATCCATAATTTATAAATATGTCAAAGTGTCACCGTTGGATGTCCATTATTAAAATGTAAAAATTAAACTAATTCTTCGTTCCCATCGCGAGAATATGTTGAGTCAATAAGTAAAAGTAGTGTAGTCCGAGATTGTTGTCAAAGGAATCCAAGTTATTCGGTTTATCGTCAAGTTTATTAAAAATAGTAAGGTGAGGGTCAGTAAGTCTATTAAAATATATGTGTCAGAGCAGCTAGAAAGCTCTTCGTTTGATACAAAGTCTTATAGGTGACTGTCATTTATAATTATTTATTAAACAAAATTCGTATTTTCTTTTAATTTGAATTAAAATCTAGCAATTTTGAGAAGTTCTTGGACATACGATAATTGTGTCTCAAGATAAATTCTCTTGATAAATTCCGTATTAATAGAAATTTTTATTTTTTTTTGTTTTTGTAACTATAACGTTAAAAAAAGAATCTTGTTAAATTCGACAATTAAAAATTATAGGGATCGTTTAAAAGCACAATTTTCGGATTCCAATGACAGCAAAACGTCAAATTACCTTATATGTAAACGTAGTTGATAAAGGTGAGATACGAGATCGTATCTCAGCTTCAACGTTCCGCAAAGATTTGCCTCTAGTTAATGAGCAGGGGTTGCGCTGTCAGCGGCCGATAATATAAAAATAGTGAACACGTATTATCAACAGACCGTACGTCATCGATTGCGCCTTTTTTTCACTCAATTATCTGCGCAAACGCGCGTCAGTCTCTTAAGAGTAACCAACGAGATCAACCAACGCAATTTTATGACGACATATTTCAACATAGAATTCCTGCAATAATATCGAACGGTTTGATACCGTTCAAATTGTTATATCAAATAATTAAATAAAGACCATGCGCGAGATGAGTTTGCCTCGCTGCAACAATTGTAACGTCGAAATTTAATTATAGCTACATGTCGCAGTTTATAGAACAGTAATTGCTGCTAATTTCGATCCTTTTACGATATATTACGGTACAGAAAACCGTATAACAATATCGCAAGGAAAATTAGCGTAAGTAGATATGCAAGTTATAATAAAATAATCTTTAAATGCATAGTGACTAATTAGATTTATGTAATCTCATTAATAAAGTATTACGATCATAAAATTATTACAAGTTATATCTGAATTGTAATCAAAATGTGATTGCCGATTTATACACCGAAAGAAGATCTAGTTGCATAAATCGGAAATCTCTTATAGATTCAACCAGTATGTCCGTTCGAAAATAAACAAATCAAAATTTTTGTAAAAATCACCAAACAAGTATGGTAGATTCCATCTGATTGAATATACCAGAATTCTGATTACTAAAAAAATAATCCACAGAAGAGATTTGCGAATCGCGATATATTAATTTAAATTAAATATTGGCCAGTTGAGTCGAAACAAATCTCTTCTGTGGTTTAATATTTACTGGCGAAGAATATCCCATCTCTTGTTTAAAAAAATAATATATTTTAAATAAAAACAATAAATATATATATATATATATATATATATATATATATATATACTACACACGATTAATATATTATATATTTTCTTAGTTCATAACTTTATTTATTGTTCTTATTTAAAAAATGTTATTTTTATATATATGTGTGCACGGCTGCACATTGTAATTAGAATGTAATTGCCGAGTTATATAACTAATATGATAACCAAAGCATTTTCGGTATATCCAGTTGTCGCGGCCGCTCTTTTACGAGTCGTTATTCTTTCGTAGCATACGGAAATGAAAGATGCTAGGATATATGTAAATTGAGCAAATAGTCGACAAAGCAGGACTAATTAACGCGAAGCCGACAGTGGCGTATATGATGTCTTATACAGAGCAGTTTCTCAGCATATATGAGCAAAATAACTACTTAACGATCTCGCCGCCTGCCTGCGAGGCCGGGCACGATGGAAAAGTTAGGTACCTCAGTGAAAACGAGGCGCTTCTGTCGTAAAGCCGCCTTAACAAATGCCACGTACAAAACTTTTCCTCCCTCGTTGCGAGCTCTGTGTACACGGCCATTTTCCGAGAGGAAACTTCATGTTATCTTGACTTCGCCGCTGACCCCGATACACACTGTCTGCCTCCCCAGCCCCCGGAATCGACGCCCGCGTCGTAAAGAATACAATTAAACTTGTAAAATTTGCTTTGGAACAATTTAACGAGCGCTCGTAACATTAAACATCGAAACCGACGGTGAATTGTTGCCCATCTGTGACTGGAAACTTTGATTTTATCAGGAAGGTACAATAGCTCCGGTGATAGAGAAAGTTATGCTTATCGCACACGAATTGTCGAGAACATCTATTTTATTTTTCATTCTGTTCCCTCTATCGCGAACGATTAATACTTACGGTTTGGAAATCATATTTTATGTACATGTTTCACGATATTTTTTCGCATATAATCAATATGCTTTAAGATAAATATATACAAAAATACGATAGCTTTCAATTTTTTACATATAAATAAAAATATAAACCTATATGTTATAAAAATATAAACCTATATATCCATTATTTAAACAGTTATGTTACATTTGGATTTAATGTTAATACGCAATATTGAATCAATATTGAATATTGCTTTGAATAAAATAAAAATACTGTAATGAATAACTAATATCTTCATGAAATTGCCGCGATATAAAACTGAAAAAGATGGTCAATTCTTGTAAATATAGAAAAACATATTAATTTCATATCGCATATTAAGGATATGTCGAGGTAATTATCGCGGAAAGTATTTATTAAATATAGATATCGATTTAAGTGCTATTCGATGAATAAATTGCAAATATCGCAATGTACACCGCATTGCAAATATACATACTAATGACTAAATGATACCTTTAATGAGTAACAGGACATTGCGCTACGTATGTAAGTACGCTTATTATCCCGTCTATGAAATGCATAAACGGTTATAATTACGACGAGATTGTGTGGACTCCGAATATTGACGACGAGCGCATTGCCAGGGGCGCATCGCGGTGATTGATATGGTAAACATTTGCCAGCATTCTTCAGCAGTTACGCCGTGGCGGCTTGCTCGGTCAGAATGTGTCGGATTAATCGTGCCCCGCAAGATTAATGGATATTTAACATTTAGCCCGAGTTTCCCCGTGAATTTCCATGGCGCCGGTGATATATTCGACTCTACGCCGAAGCGCTGGGTGTATGTGGGCCCTCCTCTCATCCACCGTCAAACTTTTTTAACGAGACACGACGCGCGGTAGCCAGCCAGGATGGCGGCGAGTTTAGCGGAAGTTGTTCTTAAGCAGGTCGCGACACGAACGAAATTTGCAAGCTCGACGGCGGATGAAAACTGCGGCATCAATTACCCGTTGTTGAAAATGCTCGCGACGCGAAATGAAATTTCGCGGACAGGGTCGGGACACCCTGCGGTATCAATTACGTACCGTTAAAAGTGTCACGTGGTGACGAGTGACCGGGTAATGGAAAAGTTTGTCCCTTAAAAAGCTAAAGCGCGATCTAAAGCCAGTGAAATATCGTTGCCGAAATATCGTTTGAATCACACTCGCATCTGCGATTCGTTAAAATGTTAACGTGCCAGAGCGCATTTCATTTAACAAAAAAGAGATTAAGAGTCGGCTCCCACGTCGGTCCACGTCGACTGACTTTATTCAGATTACGACCGGTTATGTGAACCGAATTATATTAAAAGAGCGCGATGATGCACGCGTTTAATACTGCCACCATTGCAGTTATTTAGCAGTTAAGCCGTAAATAGTAAGTTGTTATTCAAAAATAAATGAAATTCGCCTTTTTTAAATGATAGGATACCGCAATAAAGCGATCCGAGACAGCATTTTAATGATGTATACCATGAAATATAAATATGTATAATAAACATATCAATGACTGAACATTATGAAATATCGTTAGAAAGTCAATTTTATGACTAAATAAAAACATCATTTTTATCGCGCACTAACTTATAAGGTATAAAATGAGGTTTAACTTTCCTGATGTCACCATTTACACGGTAAATGTACCATTCAGAATTAATAGTGATTGTACACGTGATTTCTCCTTTCAATTTGTAGATTTCTACAAACCCGATTGAACAACGGAAGTCCGACGGGAAACCAGTCCAATAGAAATGGGTGATTTAGCGTCCGTTGTAGAGCGAGCGCTAAAAAAGGGTGCATGAAGAAACGCAAGATACGACGAGAACGTGTGGACGAATAATTTTAATGGTAGTGGTAAAACATGCGAAATATAACGGATGATCGCCAAGTGTGGAACGCATCAGGCCGTCATAAAGTACGGCGGACTCGCGATCAGATTGCTAATGACAAAAAGTCCGGCAGCACACACGCGCGAAATTCGCTGCCCACCGGTCACACCGCGTATATCCTGCGTTCGAGCTACGTTTATCGCTAACCCCGGGGTTTATCGACGCGATTTCGCGCAAGGTTACTGCACCCGGGTATCATTTCGCACGATGTTTCGCTCGAGATAGGCAAACGGGCAGATTACTCGAGTAGCGAGGTATCATGTACGTTCAGCTAGACTGCCAAATAGAAGAACCGGGCATACTCGATGCGCTTTCTCTCCTGTGTGGTATTATCTTTTATTCCTAAATTATGATCAAAAGCTTCTTTCATGAGATTATAAACGGAATCATCACGAATGTTGAATTTAAGGCTATTTCAGTTTAGATCAAATGAACTGTGTGCGTGCTTTTACATTGACTATTTAATTATTTACAATCCTACTCGACATAAACCCTCATTGATGGAAAATCGACTTTAAAATCGCTTAAAAAAACCGTGAACGAAACGATCGAAACGTCTTGTATACAATTTCCGCTTGGAATTGGGACTTCATCCTTTAGGCATGGTAAGTGAGTCATCCCGTGGGAGCTTTTCAATACGCGCAAACCTCATATTTATCGCTAAACTGTCCGATAGAGTTTATCGGCACGGTTTCGTGCCGAGGTTCCAATGATGCGCGTATCGCCCCCTGCGGTTTTGGCTGAGATAGGGAAGGGTGGGACAGATAGATTAGGAGGTTAAATTAGTTCAATCAAGAGACCCGCCGGCGCAACGATGTGTAATTATGCGCCGGTGCAATCACGCGTTCGCGGATTCTATGCACATACTCGCTCGGATCATTGATGTCAGAGAGCAATTGCGGGAACCGCAGCTAAGCGTGGCAAAATACCCGTAATTTATTTTTGTCGCAAGATATGCGAAAACTAAATTATTGCTAGATGTGTATTTTGTGTATTTTCGTACACACTCGACGTGTAACAACCTAAATGAAGATCAATGAACATATATAACAAAATACGAGTAAAAGAATCATTTCTTTCATATTCTCTTTTCTTTTGTTAGAATAATGTCAAAGGTCGTTTTGTATTCAATAAAGTTGAAAAACCAAAGTTATTTAAAAAGGGAATTGAAAAATTTATCTCGGATAAAAAAAGAAGAGTATGTTTGTATACGAAGATCCGGTGGCGACAATTTTGCCACGACTTTGCTGAGATTTTATGTTCATGAGATTTTTTTTATTCTATTTGACATATAGGATCTAACAAATCTTCTACATGCAAAAGTGGCATAATGGTATTCACTTTTTAAAGCATCGCTGTGATTTTCACATCCTTAATAGTTCTAAAATCTCTAAAGAAAAGAGAGATATACACAAGCATGCTTCTGCATCAAAAGAAGATCTTTATATCAAAATTCTGGAATAATTAGTCAATAAACTCGTCTACTATTCGCTGTTATTAACCCAATTCACCGGGTTCATCGACATGTTCTCTGATAGATTATCAGCGTCGTGTGTGCTTCTTCTCACGGTGCTCCGCTATTGAGACAGACAGACGGCGGCGGAGACGCAGCCGTATTAAGGAATCGATAAGGAGTTTCAGCATGTTTGAAGCGACAAGATCCTGCGAACATTTATCTCGTGTAATACCTAAAGACTTTCTGCTTGAAAAACCCAGTAAATATTAAAGTACTCCATGAAACTGCACGCTTTCAAAGAGAAGTCTTTAACTTAATCTGCCTAGATCGAGAATCTAAGATAGAAATCCTCCGCTCGAATAATATTTTATTCTCACTGCAATCATGCTGTGCCAAGTATTTGTATTACATTATGACGTAACTTTATAGCTCTATTTTGAATTCATACTTATTTAATATTTTTAAATTAATATTTTTCATTGAGATAGTATTTTATTATTGCTGTAATTATCATTGCAAATACATTTAGCAAATGTTTCATCTTATCTATCGAAATTGTAAATAAATAATCAGACATACATTTTTAATTGCATTTAAGAATATTAGTCTATTGTTATTAATTTTATACATTCAATTCGCTTCGTATCCAATTAAATCTGCGATTTATTCAACGGTAAAATTTTGAAGCAATATATTAATATTATATTATTTTTACTGATATTTTTACATCAATAGTTCCAATGTAGTATGAAAATTCGATTTTATTAAAATCTTAATAAAATTGAATTAATTTCATTTTGAGAACGTAACGAGAGAATTATGGATATACAATAACTATACATCTTGAGCTGTCCTGATACACATCATCGTCGATCTTTCCGTACTGTTGTTTTTCGAATTAAGACGATTTTTTAATAATATTCTCAAATCACATTCAATATTATTCTTGTATTTTTTTTAACTTTTTCCTAAATCGCCAGTAAATAATTAACATATAATAGATTGTAAGACGACTTGACTGGCTATAGATGGTATTCTATTTATTATTACGTATCAACCATACGGATTGTGGTCCTCTACGAGTATTAAATTTTAATAATAATAATGCTAACGCATCTATTAGATTCTCCCCCCCTCCCCCAACACCTTCCCATCACGAAAACTGATTCTTGATATTATTCTTGTATCTTACAGATGTCATTAAAAGTAATCTCATTAAACCAGTTCATCATTATCATCGCTGCATATTAAATCACGCATCTATATACGATCGTCTGTCAGCTAACAGCTATTGTTATCGAACCAGTTGTATGCCTGTCTCTTATACACATCGCTGCATATTAAATCACGCATCTATATACGATCGTCTGTCAGCTAACAGCTATTGTTATCGAACCAGTTGTATGCTCTATTGACACAACTTCGATTACGTGTCCGACAACGCCTGCGGTTTCTTCTGGAATACATGGGCGCACGTATGTCGTCTGCATCGAATGAAGGAGACTCAGGATTTCAGGATTTCAGGATGCCGGAGACAATGAGGAACGACGTTATGAGACCCGGTAAACATTTATCCTATATACGATGTGGTCCGTAGGTACTTCATTGCCCGAAACTGGTTGCCGCGCTATAATGCACGTCTGCCTCCTATAGCGCTCGCTCTTACGCTAACAGCTCCGGCGAGCGCAAATGTTTGCCGAGTGTGTTGTGCTTTATGAACACAGATTTCGCCGTAGCGCTGTAACAAATTCACTCGAGCATTATGCGTGTGCGTATGTGTACGTGATCGCTATTACCGAGACATTACCGTCCTAATAGGATACATTCGAATTTAATTCGCGATGAGCAATCCGAAATTGCGGTAATCAAAATTTCGTCGCTTTGTATCTGTGCCGCGAGTAGACATGCACGACACAATTGCTAGAAACTGAGATCTGATAATGGTTATACCGATTCACCCGCCTATAATTGCATCGATACAACATTCGTGGCTTATAACTTTATCGACCGCGCGGTATGCGTAATGTGCCGTAGTAAAATAATGGAACGTTGTTTACGAGTGTTAATGGGCTGCTAAATACAACGTTATCATCCGCGGATCTGTTATTATGTATTGACGTAATCATTTGAAGTATTGATCTTTCGCGTAGTTGACCTCAATCTCTCCATTAAAATGTTCTTATTCATACAGAATGATACGATTTGTTGAGCTATTTGTATAAGCGACTCTTTGATATAAATAAAGGTAAAATTTAATTTTAAGGACGACCTCACCGATCTCAATGACCTTGATATATGTTGTCAAGGACATAATTCTGAGTTAACTTTTTCTTATAACTTAATCGTCGCTCGTTTTTTAGTAAAAAGTTATTAACAAAAAAAGTTTGAAGAATCTAGCAGTTATTTTAAGTATTGAAAAGCAATAGAGGTGGATCTAGGTTTGTGTTTGTTAAGTTATTAAAAAAAATGTCTACTAAATTGAGAAAATTAGCAAAGACCAGGTTTGAATCCTGGTTGAGGTGTTATATCTCTTTATTAAAAAGTTATTAACAAAAAAAGTTTGAAAAATATAGGGTAAATATATTACTAAATAGATGAGTCTCATACACACACACACACACACACACACACACACACACACACACTGACATAGGTTAGGTTGGGTTAGATTTTTGCAAGGGGGGTCTGGGGGGAGCGCAGCCCGTCCAAGTTACACTCAATCATGTACTTAAATATGCAAATATACAAATAATCAGAATCGTAGTCAATCGAGACCGTGGTCAATATCACACACACACACACACACACACACACGAGTCCCGATTGACCACGTTGATATTGACCCCCCCCCCCTGCAAAAATCGAACCCAACCTAACCTATGTCAGTGTGTGTGTGTGTATGAGACTCATCTATTTAGTAATATTTTTACCCTATATTTTTCAAACTTTTTTTGTTAATAACTTTTTAATAAAAAACGAGCGACGATTAAGTTATAAGAAAAAGTTACTCAGAATTATGTCCTTGACAACATATATCAAAGTCATTGAGATCGGTGAGGTCGCCCTTAATATTAAGTTTTACCCGAATGGAATAATTTCAGATACTTTCAGAATATTTACACTTCAACATGCAGTAATAGCAAACTAATAATTGCGCCTTTTATATTAATTAATTTAAGAATTAAGTAGATCGAGATAGCACTACCCTGGCGAAAATTGTTAGTGAGAGATTGTGTTTATATTTGTTTATAAAAAGTTTTATCAATGGTTATACTATTTATGAAGAGTTTTATAGATGGTTACACTGTTTAGAAACGCGCGTTGCAAATAATGCTGACAATAACACATTTTATAAATATTTACAAAACTATAATGGAAACGTTTGAGACTATGTCATTAAACGCCACTGAAACATTTCATAAGAAACATAGCCATGAACATCTCATAAACACAATCCCATGTTTAAATTTCCATCTCATAAACAATTTAATAAATGTTTTAAAGCTCAAATGAAACATCTACTCAACACTTAAGCAAACTTCTTATAAACTTTCAATAAACATATTTTCGTCAGGGTATATAATAGAAGAGAACAAGTTCTTTCGATAAAATTAAGTAACTGCAAAATATTTATTGACATTAGCGAGAATTTTTATTACATATTCTCTATACGCTTCTAGCATAGGACATTTAAACGTCGCAGGGTGATCTTACTCATCTATTTCAATCCGCTCGTAGAATCCCATTAACGACGGTGAACGTCGATTCCGGGACTTCATCTGTCATGTGTCGTTCTAGATACCCCGAAACGACATCTGGAACGACACGCCTCTGTTCGAGCATTCGTGTCATCATCGCTTTGTTGATGCTATTTGTTCTTGACGGTGCACAGTCCCAGTTTTATCGGTGGCGAGCTGCGAATGCACCTGTCTCCGATATGCGTCTCGCCGGTGCAATTCGCGCTGACCGCACGTTGATACTTCCCGAAACAGCATTCGCAAATCTAATATGTACCTTGGATACTCCAGAGCATAATGCATAAACGTGAACAAGATTCTAAGAATCAGTCGGAATAAGGACGTCTCACTAACACACCAGTTCTCACCCTGGTGCTGAATAAAGCACTTAATAAATTGCAGTAATTATGTGAGCATTTATAAACTAAAATGCAAATTATAAGCAAAATTTGTTGCAGTATAATTATAATAAAATCTATTTCGCTAGATTATAATAAAAATTATGATATGCATACATTATAATAAATGTATATTTACTGTAATATATGTTTATTATATCATTAATAATAATATGATACACATAATATGATACACATAATATGATACATATTACAGTAATAGAAAGCTTTTTTAATTTTCTCTCTGCATCTTTCGGGAGAATATACGTCCACAGAATATCCTTTATTCTGAGTCCCAGCATACGTTCGTTGACGTTCACGGATTAGTCTCGGGATCACCCTGTACATACGGCGTCGGTACGGAGCTCGTAACGGATTTGCTGTACAGGGAGCAGCTCACCTTCCTCTTCCACTGGAGAAGAGATGGATATGGGAATGGGCGTACAGAAGGACGCGTAGGAGGAGGAGAAAAGGAATGAGAATCTCGGGGTAATGGCGGCATAGAAATCAGTGGCAGAAATGGCTCGGCTTATTTCTCTGGAGGATATACGCCGCCGATATATGTTGGCAGTGAGAGAGGTTGGAGGAAAGAAGGGTGTTCGTGCAAGAGCGACGGGGATGAGGAAGGCGTTGCCTGCTGCCGAAAACAAATTGGGAGGCTTTAAAAATTTCACAATCTCGGCCTCGTCCGATCCTCGAATCGCACTTGCTGCTACTTTTTTTCCCTCCGTTTCCCTCGGTAGCGCAGTACCTTTACCATTCCGTCTTGCACGCCATTTCGCCGTGCCCTCCTTCCCACGGCGCGTTTCTTACTACCTCGTTTATTTCATAATAATACCCCCGCGGCAATTAACTGCATGGCTTCATCCGGCGCCCGCCTCTAGACGCATCGTCGTTGTATTTTATTCCGATAGTAAATAGTTCACCGGTGCATTTTGCCCGGTTCTTTCGCGTTTACGTTCTCGTTATTTATCCCGCACAATCTGATGGCACCCACGTCCACCCCGTTCTCTTTAATGCCGCTCCTGATTGATATTAATACTTCGCGTAATTAATCGTTCAAGTTTGCCTCGTTTCAATCCGCCGATATTGTTCTCTTCCCAAGACAATAGTCGGACGTATGATAAATAGTTCCAAGAACTAATTATATTATCACAAATTCCATCTCTGACTAATAAATCTCATTTCTAAACATTTTTAATAATATTGCATGTTTCTTTCCATGCTTCATGATAATTATCATTAATTTATAATTATCAAAATTTATCTGTTGCGACGTTATGTAAAGGCAATAATAATAAAGATATAAAACTAAAATAAAGTAAGATACACAATATTTACGTTATTTTTGTTACTTTTGCATTATTTATCCCAAAATGCACGTATTCATATAAGAGAAAGAAAAGAAAATATATTTTCAATCAATTTCTTTTCCGTTTTCAATTTCTTTAATCAAGCAACGCGGTGCATCCTATTTAGATTTCTTTGCCAATAATCCCCAGAGTATCTCAAGCCATACCTCGCTCTAGGTTCGATCGTAACTCAATCCCCTTGAAAATAATAAATAGTTCGACTTTCTTGGAACCTTTCGCAGGAATTCAATGTTATTTTCTCTTGGTTGCCTTCGCAGGCGTCGATGCTCGTTGCTACAGACGAATCAGTAGTTCAGCGTACAAATCGAAGAAAACTCGAGGTTTCCTTCGGGCTTCCCGTCAATGTTACTTTCGCACGATTTCGGTTGCTTTTTGTGTTTGTTTATATATAGAAGGGAGTGAAATTACGAGACGAAGTTACGAGATAACGGAAACAATTAAGCATTAGCAGTGATTGGCATTAAATATATCTTGAGAACTTTTGGCGTTTGTATTAAATTCTATCGAAAACTCTCTGTCAACTCTTCCTTCAATGCTATTTTAGATTTTAATAGTAATTCGCTATAGCCATATTAAGTTCAATAGCACATATAAATGTTCAGTAGCTTTTGAAAATTACAACTTTGATCACATACGTTACATTACGTTTATGCTAAACATTACGTTAGGCTCAACAACATCGCTCTTCGTCTAAACAAAATTTAATGGTCGTTCATTTAGCGATTAGCTATGCCAATTGGACTATTTCCGACAGTTCATCAAAATTTTATGTCAAACTGTAACGATTGCCAATAGAAACGTTTTTAAAACGCATGCTTTAAAAAAAAACACGAGTGTCTATTAATAGAAATTTTTCTAAAATTTAGACTCCAAGTCTTACAATCATAATGCTTCTAATTTTTTTCCAAGACATTCGAACCTTCAACGTTAAATGTTTTATGATTACTCAGTGATAAAGACTACAAGTTTGTTAAAATACATATTAGGATATAATATAATCGAACCTCTCTAACTCGAATCTCGCTAATTCGAAAACCTTTATAATTCAAATTTTTATTCATCCCCTATATACCGTACTTCTATAACTCGAATTATTATCTGTTTCCTTGGCATTCGAGTTAGAAAGATTTGACTGTATAACGTATCTTAAATCAGCGCAGAAAAGTACAAATTTTTGAAATAAAGTTTCGGAATTCTATCAATGCTTCTACAAATTTTAGAGAACATTCCGCATAAAACAGATAACGGAAATTTATATCGATAACGGAAATTTATATCGATGCCTAATTTACTCGATACCCATATCACATAGCAGTAAATGTAGTGATGTTTTAAGAGGAATTTATGTTAAAAAAATCATGATTGCTAACTTCCTATCTTTAATATAGGAGAAACCGTTTAAGAGAACATCGTATCGTATAACAGCTAGACTTCCGAAAATCAAAATTACTTTAACCCTTTAATAGGCCGTGGTAAATTTTCTTCCCACGAACTTCTACGATTTATTAAGGTTACGAAAAAGAACGAGTATACACATCGGAGGTTGGCGATCGGCCAACACTGGGTAAAGTAAAGAGATCGCTAGTGGTGGATTAGAACTTGGGCTACAATGAATGTTTAAACATTTTTCACAGTATACCTTCTAGCGGACGAAATTGCGCCGTAAATTAATCCGTGAAGATCCGCAACGCAAAACACGAATTATTTCGAACTATAATAGCCGCATGTTTGTAATTCTTGCATCTCCTTTTATTTGTAAATACTTTAAACAATTTGGCAAATTAGTTTCTTGTTTAAAAAAACTAAATATAGAATTATATAAGCGATTAGATATTTAAAAATATTGATTAACCCTAGCAAACCATACCGCGGTCTGGTGGACCGACAGTTTTGGTGGACTGACACGTTTGTTTATAAATGTTATAACTTTTGAACAAATAACTTTTTGGGTTTGACGATTGCTTCTTCATGTTAGTCGGAGTCTGACGTTTCGATTTCACTATAATTGAACCTCAATAGACGCATTTTTTGAAAAGTTATAGAGCAATAAAAATCGTTGGTCCGACAGACCAATAACAATTTGTTGACCGACATTTGGCCTATCCTCATTTATATTTGACAATTTCGTCGGTCCTAATCTTACAATTAGTATTA
>NJRQ01000079.1:226231-254497 GCA_003063805.1 Aphaenogaster ashmeadi
ATTATTACGCACCAAGATCCGCGGTTGACCGACATTTGGCCTATCCTCATTTATGTATATGTTTTTGTTAAAAACTTTGCTCTATCTTAATAAAAAAATATGTGATTAAAAGAAAATAAAGAAATTTAATAGATCCATCCCCCTCTTGAAAATGACATTTATATCTATTTCAGAAATAGTACTACTGCTATATTCTCAAACTTTTTTATATTTAAAATAATCGATTCAATTATTTTTATATATGAAAGCACCTGCTTATTTAAGCGTAATTAAGCAGGTAAACAGCGACATGGAAATAAAATATGGAAAATGCCTTATGTTAAATTTACCAGGTTATTTAAATTTTATAGGTTAAACACGTAAATAATTTAGCGCGAGATATTGATAATTTCCAGTATATTCGTAAGCGGAGCATCGAGTTTCTTCGTGGTGGACTCTCGATGCAGTGGGATGCGGTAAGTATATCCACCCCAGAACAGGTCGGAGAGAATACCATAGCAGGAAGTAGAATAGGGATTACGAAGAGCTGAATATTTCATTACGGAGCCTGCATGGAAACTTGCGGAATGATAATACTTTATCAGGACAAGCTCTCCTGCGGTCTTCCTATCCTACCATTTTGCCCCTTCCTTTTTCTCCCTCTAGGCAGGCAAGAAGGATTATTCTTAACGGGAGAGAGAATATTTTGCACTTTCTAGCGCGACCACTCCCGTGACCGCAATAATGAGCAGGTTTAATGAAAATGGCGCATTTAATAGCCTCGCATATTTCCATACGTTGCTTAAGCAGAATATTTATTAGTATTATCACTAGTATGAGATCGTAAATTAAATTAACTCTTTGTTAATATTACGCACAATTTTAAATGTGCAGCTAACTGCTGACGTGTATAACGTTTTCTCACTTTTGAAATAAATATATTCACTTTTTTTATAAAAAAAGATAAAAATGAATAATTTTATACTGTTCCAACATTACATTGTAAATATCTTTTGTTAGTAGTTTGAAAATTAATATTTTTATCTCTTTTCTCACAAATAATCCAATATAATATCATAACAAAATTAGACCATATAATTAAAACTTCTTTAATATTTCCTTCATTTAGGTCATAATAATTTAATTAAATTGAGTCATCTGTTACTATATATCTTATATTCACAGAAGATTTAATCACATAATTTTTCATTAAATAAACATCTCCGAAGATATCGCAGTTTATATATCGGCGTTCCCCGTGTAATATTTATTCCTCGATCCCATCGTAACTCACAGGACGTAATATTTACGACTGAAATGAATACTTTAACCCTAATTTCTAGACGGTTCAATCTATTGGGATAAACTCGCAAGCCGCGTGAAAGTAATGCGAAATTTTCTGCGTTTCCTCCCCCGCGATACAGCTGCGCGCACGTTTCCGCGGTTGTGCAAACACAAGATTTTTCTATTCTTCGTTAGCATAGAAAATACTTTCAATCAATACAAATGGCGACCGAACCCTGAATTAATGACACGATCCCGCGGGAATGATACTCGGCCGCAGTATACTATATATAAGCTATCCTTACACTCGGCGACGCTGCGGTCTAAGAGCAAAAGAAAAAAAAAGAAAAGAACAGGCAGGAAAAAAGATATTGTGGAAGGAGCGTCTCTCGATGCGAAGCGGATTGCTCTCTGAGATGGAATTGCCCGACGGAGACCCTTCGCAATAACTGGTGACTCCTCGTTTTTTTTTTACCTCGTCCGGCCGCACTCCGCTCGTTGCTTTTGATAACTTTATCCGACACGGTTGGCCGTACGTACGTACCATCCTACTACGGTGGCACGTATCGTTCTGTCACGATTTATCATTGATCCGCATATATAGCAATACTCTAGCAAGTCTGCCGCCAATACGAGAGACACGTGCACGCTGGGCGAACCGGAAACGAACTTTCTCCACGGACCGCGAACTACGGCGCGAACTTGCCAAAACCGATCGTAACTCGAACGTTCCAATTGTTCAGAATTATTTTCCGCGGCGTGCGATACGGCACGTAGGTAGTGTACACGAAATTGTAATCAATCAGGAAGGTAGTACGAGCTTAATTCTTTTATGAGTGCGTTTGTACTCTAATACCTATCTGTTTGCGATGCATAAGAGAAGTAACGTAGGATTTTTTCAAAATATTTATTTTTGTAAAAATGGCGAATGTTTGAAAAAAAAGTGTTTTCGAGCAAATTTTTGACCAAAAATTTTCGACCAAAAATTTTCATCTTAAAACGTTGATTGCAAAAAAAGTTTTCGATATATCGCAAAAATCCTACGTACTTTTCTAGCCTTTGGAATGTAGATAACGAAAAATTTTGGTTTTTTTTGGTTTCAGGTCAAAAGGTGTGGGATTTGATGTACACTGCATGTGCATCTACTAAAAAAGGAGGCTGCCATAGCGCCGCCATTTTATACGATAAAAATTCAACAAAAATTTGTTTTTATTCTTAAAGGTTTATATTATAAAGCCCTTAAAAAAGTGTTTGATTGAGTTAATTATTTTACCAAGTGTTTGTGTTGAACGACCCAACTGGCCAATTTTATTATTAATTAATACGACGTTTCGACCATAGGTTTTGGTCCTTATCAAGTATAAAAATAATCTGTAAAGGTTTGGATATAAATTGCAATAAATAAATATGTCGTGTTCAAGCTATACATTAAAAAACTAGTTATATATAAGAAATGTCAATTAAATACGGAAAAGACAAAGAATAATATAGATAATAAATAATAAAATATAAATAATATAAATGAAGGTTAAAAAAGCAAAGAAGAAACCGAATCACATAGATATGATTGTCAAATGTAAAAGAAAGGAAAATTAATAAATAAAAATTTTTAAATTGAATATTACCTAAGTCATATGAATATAAGATGTAAGTGTCAAACAAAATATCCTGTTAATCATGAATTTCTTCCCGGAAACCAATCAATCTAAAAGCTGAGATAGAAACATTTAATTAGTGTATGTTAAGAAGACGAAAATTGAAGTGTCTGTAAAGATCTCTTACATATATGTCAATTATTTTACTACAATAAATCGCCAAAGTTAGGTATCATTTTTAGGCTTCAGGGGTGGTGTCCCCCCATAATACATGATATTTTTGCTTCAATAAATTAAGAGGGAAAGAGAGACAGTAGATAAGAAAAGAATTATTATATATTTACTTGAGAAGTATATCATAGTAACGCCTCAAAAAGAATATTATTCCACTTCACTGTAAACATATTAAGTATTCGGCAATACGTTTGTCTTCAAACGCGAATCCATTTTGTTCGTGAGTGACTTCAGCAAAAGGGACAGCTAGGCGACGCGCTTTGGGAAAGTCGGATTTGCATCTCTTGCGATTTGCAAACTTGAATAAAAATGCCCGATCCCCTTATCGGCGTCTCGCGCTCAAGGAAATACGCTAAGAGGCGTACGCTCTCGCGGGGAACGCGTTAGTTGGATATTATTCGCCGAGCGACAAAGTGGAAGTTTCGACATACCGCAGGTTAGTTTCGTGCGGGAATACAGAAAAGGTCTTAGGGTCGGATTAAAGGATTGCGTCGCTGCCGCACCGGCCGTGGCGGATTGGCGGGTTCTTGAACGGAGACGAATGAAGGTGCGGACCGCTTGGGTTGTATGTCTTTGCCAGGCATAGCGGCGAGTCATTTGAAACACGGAATGCCACTTACCCCTGTAGTAGCTTCCATCTTGTAAAATGTATGTACCGGCTGCGGTCGAAATGGCGGTGCAACGCCGCTCGCGGAATGACTCCTCGTGGAAAAACAGGTCGGGAAACCAAAGTCTCAGAAACGAGCGATTTAGGGGAGAAATCACTCTTATAGAGTTTATTGCTTGACCGATCAGTTATACTTTTGCACGTTAGAAAACTAATTATTTTTAACAAATACATATAAAAATTTTTTACACGTAATTTTTCATGCAGATTTTGCATTTACTCATTTGCAATTGCTTTGTGCGGTTACATTTCCGGCAGCAACTTGCGCTCCCTGCGTACATATGTGAATCTGATTATGGTATTGTAGTATTCTCCTCATTTATCACCTTGCGCACGTAGCTGTGCAAAACAGACGTCGCTATATCGCGGATTATAAAAAAAGGCATAACCACGCAGAAGCAATTCACAAAGCTCGGAAGGGGCGAGTGCTGGCACTGCGCCAGAAAGAAGATCTGACACCGAAACTGCTCGGCTGATATCTTTTTTCTCTCCGTGGATTCGACCTACTAGTAATTGGAAAGTGACCTAATTGTATGTTATCCCCGCTATTACGTCACGCACGGATAAGGTGATGAAATGAAAGTGATAATAAAATAAAATTTTGTAAAAATAGTAAGTTATAAAGATAAAAATCTTTAGCCTTTCTTTGGAGATGCGATATTTGTTATGGAATGCAATATGCATTATAAAATACATCAAGAAGCTATAAATACATGAAATTGTAAGTACTCGAAAATAATAAATACAGTATTTCAAAAACTAAAAGTGATTTTTGCTATAAATTTTGGCTGATTTGAAATAAATTTTTTCTCGATAAATTTTAGAATAGAATTTATACAGAAACATCGAAGAAAGTATCTGATTATTTTGTTTCGTTATCTTGTCGTGTTTGTTTGCACAATATTTACTTGTCAAATAAAAATAGTGAACTAAATCTAAAATAATTTTAACCATTTATTTTGATAGATTATAATTCCCGCGGCTTTGGTACCATGTGACAGATTTGTCATGTTTGCAGAATATTGCGGTTATTGTTGACGTGTAAAAAATGTTTTCACATTTTACATAAAAAAGACCTATCATCTATCTAACCTTTTTACTCAAACCAGATGTATATCTATCAACTGGTCAAACTGTTGTCCATTGTCTGTTGTTGGCAGTTGTGAAAATTGCATATAACTTTGAAGATTCGCTTAATCACGCGATGGCGTGAACACGAAGATATGTCACTTTTGACGCAAACATGATTAAGAGCGGGTGTATCATTAATATTGTCTGAGGAAAAGTTTATACATTTGAGTTTTGTTAATTATCCATGTAAATATGATGTATTAAACGACCGACAGTTGCTAATGAATCAAAATCGTAATTAACATTAGACATTAAGTTGACATTTTCACGGCATACGTGTAAATGAAAACGATGATCAAAGACAGAGAGAAATAAATTTACTGTTCAATATTTATAGTCTCTGGCAATATTAAACACAATTACTTTTTCCATATTTTTTACAATTTATTGACTTCTAAGAATCAGAATTATATTAAAACCCATCTATCATTGTTGTAATCGATTGAAATATGTAAGGAAGATAGTTGTCGATAAAATGGATGCATTTGCTCTGATACGTCATTTACTTGTCATTTACAATGTCCAATATCCAATGTCCAATCCAAGGTGGGTCTAATAATATGGTCAGAGACTGTATAAGAACGAAGTACCGAAAAGTCCATACAGACATTTTCACATCACATGTCGTTTCATCAAGCTATTCATGATTAAAACAAACGTTGCAAGAAAATTTTAAAACAAACTTGCCGTAGCACAGTAAAAGCATAATGCATGCTGCAAGATATTTTCTTTCCTCAAACTTATCCTAAAATAAGATAGGCATATTTACCTTCATGAAACACAAGTGCTATTTTAGGACAAGAATATTTATGACAAGAATAAGCCTTATAGCTTTCTCTAGATATACATTTTGTTGAAACAGTGAACTTGATAGTGATTATAATTAAACTTAAAAAAATATAAAACTTCATAAGTTATATTTTCACGTCTGTGAATTTGGCACCACTTTTTCAAAATTCGAAAAAATTCATTAGAGTTCTGAATGCCCCGGTAAGAGTATATTTTCAAGCTTGTATTAAGCTTTGACTATAAATAAAATCTTTTTATGCAGCTTGTATATAAGTCCAAAGTTTATAACAAGAACTTTTTTGTGAGCTTTGTTATAAGACATCCGTATAGCGAACTTATAATTGCATAGTGAAAACTTAATGTGATCTCTGAAACATTTAAATACTTAATATCGTTTTTCTTTAAGTTTGGCTTTAAAAAAACTTATGTACTATAACAATCGAAAAATAAAGTTTTCTAATAAACATGGTACAAATATAAAGCAAGTCGAGAGGTAAACCGCTGACCAAAATTGTGTACACCAATGCCTAGTAATGCCCAATTTTGGGTATACTAAGGCCGGTATTCATAGTCTTCAAGATCGTCTTAAGTAATGTCTTAAGACGCTAATACGGTTCTGTAATTGGTTCATGACATCTTAAGATTGAACTTAAGACGGGCTTAAATAACTATGAATACCGACCTAAGTAAATTTTTGGGCATTACTAGTGAATCTTTTATGTAATACCCACTAATGTGCTCTAGTAATGCCCACTAATGTCCCAAATCTATACACCGCAATGCCCTCAGCGGTTTACCCCTCGAAGCAAGTTTGAAGCTTTGCTTTCTCTTGGTCACGCGCAATGATTAGAAAATGATTGAAAATGACTCAAGAAAAATTAAAGCAAAAAGATTGCCTTTATGAATTTTGCTGTTAAGTTTTCCTTAAGTCTTAATTATGAGTATCGATATATAAACGCGCGGGTTTTTCGGGAATTAAAAGTATTCGTCCAACGATTTATGCAATCGAATCATACTATTAGATATCATTTCAATCTCAATGGAAAACTAATAAATGTGACATCTTGATCGGTTGAAGCAAGCGAATAATTTCAATCTCCAAGCTCCAAATAGTTTTTTCCGATCTCGAAAAAACGGCTGTCTTGCATAACGCGCCAGCATCCGATACGGTAGACTACGCAATCTGTCCTCTGTCGTCTTGCGCCCTCAGGGTGCACGATACATTACCCTCCGTCACCTGCTGGTGGGACAACCAACCCTCACGAGAAGACAGCTTGTCGGGATAAGACGAGAACGGCGCGACACGCAATTTGGCCCATCGTAAATGCACTCCTGCGACGGCGTGCACTTTCCATTTCGCTTTCTCACACGAGTTTTGATTACCTCTCATCGTGGTTAAAACAGAGCTCACAGCCGAGGGTCTTTCGTGAGAATCGAGGAAAAGAGAGAAGGTTATCGTGGTAGCAGTAGTGTGTGCCTACGGCAGTGTCAACTTCCAAGTTCATGCCACGAAAAAAAAGTCAACCGCTCAGTACCTCGACCTTCATTTTGTACTCTCCACGAAAGTCATTTTCTTAGTTTCTGACAGAGGAAGCAGCAAAGTTTTAAAGAGCAAAAACACGGCAACGTTTAGAATAGTCAATCTGGCAAATATTTCGCGAACAACAGCAAAAAATGTGGTATGTTCACTATAAAATTCAGTATTTATAATCTCTCTTAAATAATTTTATTTAATATTAGATTGGCTTTAAATACTTTAATTTCGGAAGTAGTCATGCAAACTTACGTTGTAGTTGATTAATGATAATTCATAAGTGGAATGTTACGATATGTATGATAGTAAATTCTCAACCATATTAACATGTATATCTGTAGTATTTTTTATAAATTTGTGGACATAGTGATTTTGACAAAAATGTAAATTAAAAAACATTAGATATTATAATACTTTACTGTATTGCATTATTATATATTTTACAACACTATATGATGTTAAATCTTCTTGCATTCCTATTGTGCACTGGTCTTTCCATTTTTTTATTCATAAACTTGTGATTGATACTTTATGTGTTAAAGTTTTTTAGCTATGTACATACAAATACTTAATTGCATGATACGACATAATTTACATATATAATTACATATATAATTCTACAATGCTCTATTTTTTATTTTTATTAACATCGACGTTATATGGCTCATAACGCTTCCGTTAGCGACGATATCGTAGGATATAAACCCGCGACTCGACAAAACTTTCCCAATGATGTACGGAACAAAAACGGGCTATTCTTTAACTTGGAAAACTAACATTTCTCAAGCCGGGCTCTCCTTCAACGAACGGGGTAGGCGCGCCAGACACGTACCCTTCCCTTCTCACGGTCACTACTCGAGATGACGAACGGCGTCGACCATAAAAAACCAATTTCAGGATCAGCTGCGTCTAGGACAAGTGATTACCGGGTCCGGTTGCAATTCGTCGAAAAGATTTGAGAAAGAGTGTGTGGGAAAGTGCCGCGATCTATCGATGTTCCATTATTCCCGTGGGATATACGGACCTCGCATAGATCTCTTCCTTCGCCTTCTACCACTTGCCGTTCTCACTCCTTTTCCTCTTTCCCTTTGCGATACGTGACCAGAGAGAAAGAAACCCTCTCCCACATTTCTAGGCTATAAGAAAGCAAAGTGACTCCACTGAAAATCAGTCTCAGCGCCTTACAAAGAGCTGGATGGCTCACTTAGGTAGTCGATCGTTTATTAAATTTATTCATCGCATTCAGCAAAATGCGAAATTGAAGATGACATACGATAGCACTTGCAATACTAATATGTAAAATGGATATACATCACCCCTACATGTCTCCCTACATCGCGCAAAAAAATCCTTTCTCTTTTTACAAGAGGAAAAAATCGATTGTCATCGCACCTCTACAGTCGATAAAGTTATTACGTTCTACAATTGATCGAATCAGAAGAGTCACAAACGTGAATTGCGAAGCAGAAAATGCCATCCTGATAAAATCATTACATTTTTGATGTGAGATAACAAGAAATCTACACAATAATTTTCAAATTTATATATTATTTTAGAAGATTTAAAATTTAGAAAAGAAAAATCATTCAGTGTTGATTTATTACTTCAAAAATTATTGAAATAATAAATACTTATGACGAAAAATATTTTATTCACCAGCAATTATTTGCGTAAGCAAATTATTGTTCTTTTAAACCTCATTGAATGTTTATTCTTGACAAAATTTCAGAGGGAAAAATATATAAAAAAGTATCTGTGTCAATTAAAAAAATACCAACTATATGAATGCTATATAAATTTCGAGAATATTGTAATTTAACCACGTCACGTGGAAATTAAATTGTTTTGGATAGTCACAATAATCATCAAGTAAATGCGGCTCGTTTTGTCTTACTTTCGCCTTGAAAAATACGTGACCAGAATATACCAATTCCAATTTCGTTTGAATAGCGAACGGGAAGGACCATATTCCGTGTTGTATCATACGATTACAAAATTATTCGTATATTGTTATAAATGTATTTTTTTTAGCGTGTTTAACAATTATAAAACGTTTTTATAATTATTGAGATTCTTTTCAATAATCTTCTATTATATTGCAGCGTGCCTTTCAATATTTATGTGATATTTTGTCTATACAAACACGTCTACATATTTGCATTCATGAAAATATGATAAGAATAGTTTTTAAATAATACGATAAAGTATGTATAAATATATTTGCACAATACTGTCTAAATATAATGATTTAAAAAAGATTAACAAATAGTAACTTAGAATCATATCTTTCCGTATAAAACTAATTATTTTAATCAAGCACACGAAACTTTTTCAATAGAGTAAAACTCTCTGTTACAAACACATACTGCAAGTATATCTATGGAAGAATGGAACTGGATTTATTGATTCAAATCGACGTTGTGTCACTTTCGTCAATAATTTTTTGTTACATTATGCTCAGTAACAAAAGGGTATCTTTAGCTTGACCATCAGGTGATCAAAATCGGGAGAGACCGCGCTGAAAATCAGTTCGCCCCATTAATCCGTCATTCGCGTATCCGCGCTCATCGCCATTAATCCCGTATATAGTACGCGCGATTTCGAGTGTATGCACCCAAAGCCCAGAGCCTATACGGCCAGATGTACGCGTCCAGTCAGAGAGAATTGTGCTCTCCCGTTTTACGAGCGGCTCGCGCCTGCCATTCTGTTGTTAATGCTCTAGCGAACGAACGTTGATACACAAGCATGCCAAACGAAATCAGAGAGAGGAAGATGGATGAATAGATAGATAAATAGATAGATAGATCGATAGATAGATCGATAGATAGATCAATAGATAGATAGATAGATAGATAGATAGATAGATAGATAGAGAGAGAGAGAGAGAGAGAGAGAGAAGCAATCGCATGGATGAACCGTATGGATGCGTGTACAGGATTGTTCAGAGACGGCAGTCATGCGACGAAATATGACGTTGCGCAAAACGGAGCAGTGAACGCCGTGTTACGATCCGCGACACGACGGTAGCTGGCAGCAAAAACGGACAGTATGGGGATTTACAAGGGCTGAATAGCGTCCGGAGAATAGATAATAAGGGAGATAAGACTACAGCGTGGGTGTCACCATATGTAATGAATGTTTCGGCATAAGAACGTTGTAATATTCTCTCGGTAATGTTCTCGTCGTTAATTATTCGAGTACTAAATGTGTAATTACACTATGGTAAATGATTAATAAAAATCGTTAATAAAAATCAGTACAACGGTATAGATTCAAGTTGAATAACAAATAGTGAAGAAAAAAATAGTGAAGTTAACTCTGATACACAAGTTATTTTGTTCAATATTGTATCGCAGCGATATTGTATTACATTCGGCATTGTATTGCATCTCGCAATTACTAATAATAATTCCAAACAAATTGTTGTTCGATATCTACTGTCTGTCAATACATCACAATTTTGTGACGATGAAATTTTCGCTAAAATGTCATCCCATTGATGCCTAACGTAAATAATTAACTAGAACGGTTCGATGTAGCGCGGTATAAAACCATTTAAGTCTGATATCACTGAATAGCGCCGAGCGCGCGGCGAACACGTCAGAGATCCGTAACCGTGAAAGCTCGATTCTCGATAATGGCAATAATCGTCGGCGGCCGTTTTAGAAAAAGACAATGCCTGTCATGTCGGCACTCGCACTCGCCGACGTACACGTGAAAGCTGCGTAAATGCAATGCGCTCGTTTCTCGCCTCGAGAGCTTCCTGCATGCATATATACGGCCGGAGCTTCCGTCGAGTACGATTGATCCGTCGAGTGGATCCGTGCCGAGCGGCGATAGCGAAAATTCCTCATTGACTCCCATCGGGAACGAGTCCTGAAAACTCGGCTAAAATTGGATTCCGTCGACTTCGCGAAATCTTCGGGAAACGTATCAATTTGAAGTCGCGATCGGAATATCACGTGCGAGCCTCATTCTAGATTTCTTCTCCGCGAACTTACCGAAACTATCGATATCGGATAGTATGAACGGAAGACTTCGACTAGTATTAACTGAATGAAAACTTCATGCAGGTCAACGAGATTAAAAACAAACTAATCAATATAATCTACTTTAGAAATATAGAGTCTAGCAGAAAGCTAATCTGTCGCTCGAGTACGCAGCATTGTTTTAAAAAATCTGAGTCCTTCGTAAATCTGCTCTCTTAAAGAGAAACGAGACTTAAGCGCTCGTATGTACTGGACTTTTAGCTGCCTTGTTAGAAATTGGTATCGATATGTCATGGTAGCTTGGCATCCTGTTCGCGAAACGGGTTTGGGGCTTCTTCAATTTACGGAAGTGGCGTCGCTGTAATACGTCGCTGGGCTAAAAGTGGAGCAAAGCGTGATGGTGTCGGACCAATGCCAGCCAAGGTAAGGATAGATACTTGGAAGGAAGGTAAAAGGACGGATCACCGAGATACTCGGAGATCCATTCGTTTTTACGATCGAACTGTTGCCCAAAGTCCCGTCATTGTCGTTGTAGAGCTTTATTTCTAACGATTTAAGAAAAATGAAGAGAATTTAGGAATCATAAAATCATTTTCCACGATTTTCTCTGGGTAATGTCAGCGTCTGCTTAATAAGATTTAATTGCATTAATTTTAGAAAACTCACTGCTGCGATAGGATGAAAAAATTTACTTTTAATATTATATTTAGTCACGAACTGTAAGTGTTTATTAAAAATTCATCTAGCAAAAATTTAATAGAACTTAACTTATATATATATAATTATATTTGGTATAATTATACATATGGTATAATATAAATGAAATTAATTTTATTTATATTATATATATATATATAAATTATTTATATATATATAATTATTTAATATTAGATATAATATAATAAAATTAGATATAATAAAATGTATTTAATATTAGATATAATAAAATGTATTTAATATTATAATAAAATTAGATATAATAAAAGCGTACTTTACGCTTTTTTAAAAAAGTAAAACAAATACTACAGACAATATTTCATTAAATGTTAATGCTTGCCACAGTTTTTTAAAACTATTTTTAACTATTTTATAATATTTTTATTATTTTGCTCCTGTCTCCTTATTTATAAGTGTCTCTGGGGCAATTCTAAATCATTAATACTCTGCTAGGATATTGACGAACCGTTTTCATACATGTTTATGAAACATTTGCAAAGCGATAATACGACACCAATATACTATGTAGATAAGGTGGTTTTATCATTAGAATTATCGTTAGAAAATTATGTTAGAATTATTATAGGATCATTATGAGGGTATGTGTCACTTTAATCAATTTATGCGTGACTGCGTATTACTACACATTTGTGTTATGACTAAAAACCGAAATTATATATTATTTTATTTACTATTTATATCTTTCTTTTAGCAAGACGACAATAAACAGATTCCTCAATAATTACCAATAATAGCAATTATACTACGTAACGAATAATACACTGTATCAAGTATTAGACTCGATAATGATTATTTGCATGTAATAACCATAAATAATCAGCTTTACTGCAGACAATCATGGAAAATGTAGCAGTTATCGTTAATCATTATGCACATATTACTAATTACTTCAATAACGACGTAAATATTGTGTAGTTCGTGAAACAATGTATAATAGACTTAATATTTGGTAATATAATATACATCACATTTTATAACACTGATAAAATCGCACAGTATATAACATGTAATAAATTATTTAGAAATTATTATTCTGAAAAACAATATGTAAAGCTCACTTTAAACAATCTCCAATCCTCGGATCTCAGGAAAAAATTTTATTTAAAATTTTATATATGTATTTTAATATATATTTTACGCGTGTATTCTAATTTTCAAATATTTTTCGTATTATACAGTACATAAAATTATATAAAATTCTATCCTGTATTTTGGTATAAATTACCGATCGCCTAAAATCAGCCTTATTGGTTTTATAGAATACTTTCTAGAATATATATGACGTGTGCATACTATAGATTGTTTCTCTCGGAGTATTAAAGGTACATAATACATTAATAATTTCTAAATAGAACCATAAGAAAGATTATCGCTACGTCGCGACGTGGCGACGCGTCGCCGCAGGAAGAAATGTCGCAAGTTGCAATTATCTAAATACAGTGTACAACGTCGCCCTCGATAAAGCGCGAAGTGATAACGACAGGAAACGTTTGTGCACTTCTCGTAGGTGTCATCACTAGTGAGGCGCGCCCATTCCAAGCCAGGTGGCTGCATTGCACATGCTGTCGACACATCGAGGGCTGTTATAGTCATTAGAAGATAAGTGTCTCGTTCTGTCGGTATCGATCGTCGCCGGCCAGCGTGCGCTACGTTTCTCGTTATGGGAAGTGAGGAACAAATAGGGGGCCATTAGAATGGCTTTCCCCTGCGCGTGTTACCGCGCGCGCCAAGCTTTCAGGCATATTACTCTCCTTGACTCAGGCGACCGTCGCGCAATTACGCGTCAATCCTGCACGGTGGGCTTGATGGGACGATGATTTCGCGTAATATAAAGTTACGTTAAATTTTTGCCATGGTACTGTATAGCCTACGTAATCCGACATAATATCAATATATGTTGCGCCGACGTTTTTCCATAATCTTTCTCATAATTTACATATAGACATTTACATACATATAATTAGCAATCAAAAAACTCCTTTACAAATCGCCACACGGAAAAAATGGTTATGGTTGTTACAACAACATTCTCTATGATTGGAAAAGAAATGTATGTGAATCCAAGTTATATTGATATTATATTGAATATAGCTGTCAAAATATGTTTACCTATACGGTTCTCACAACCGTAGTTCTTACTAATAAGTAACATTCTGTTAGAATATTCTTATATATGGTTGCTTCAACTAAAGAATTGTTGCTATCTCTCCAATGTGGTCTACAGAACAAATATAGTATGATTGAGAGATCTGTAGGATATAGTTGCACGGCAGCACTGAGAGTTCAGTTCTATTGCAACAATAGAATAGACAGCAACAGTATTACCATCAACTCACGAAGAATTTTCAAATAAAATAAAATGTGTGTTATATTGTGATCCTTCTTGTGCATATTATTGCGGATACGATTGTGGATAATTATGGATAAAGTTTACGAGCCTGCAACCACAGTCATATACATGTTATCCTATTTGTAACCTAAAAATGTTTTATTTTAAATGTTACCTTTGAAAATAGGAATAGAGTCCTCAAATCCTATGCTTTATCTTCAAAGCATAGGATTTGAGGACTCTATTCCCATTTTCAAAGGTAACATTTAAAATAAAACATTTTTACTGTACCTATAAATAATCATTATGGTTGTAACATCCATATAGCAGCTACCCTCGCTAAGGTTGAGGCAACCATATAGGTCACTTCCAGAGTACTATGGTTGCCATAACCCTTTTCTATGGATGCATGGGCGAAAAATAACATTATTATTCTGCTGTGGCAACCTTAACTTTTTCTCTGTGCAGTGATTGATTAACTCGTAATAAATTATAAGATGACACAACTGGCAAAGTTGCACCGGCCAGTTGTGTCGTCTTATAATTTATTACAAGACAATTAACAATCTTTCGTTAAATTACCTTATGCTAAATTAAAGGAATCGTAAAAAAATGTTTAGAAATTGCAACATAAAAAATATGCGGTCATGTTTGTGTCAAATGCAATTACATCTCATATCAAATGTAACTTTTTTAATTCATAAAATACGGGTCGCGTAATTCTGGCATCTTGCAAATAGCTTTACGACATCTTACGGGCGTATACGCGCAAACGGGGTTACTTCCCTTCCGCTCATCCCGCAATTTCGTAGTCTTTTATCTCCGGTGACCAGAGCGTGTGCGGCTAGACGACAGAAAATAGTTACCCGCAAACTTTCCACTTAAAGCAATATTCCGAAGATCGCAAAAATCTCAACCATTAGAAAGTTCCGCGAGTCGAGTTCCTCTTTCCGAAGTCGTCAACTTTCGAGACGAGACGCACGAGAGATGCTCAATGGAAGTCTTTTGTTCGAGACAATGCGAGTGCATATGGAACGCATAAAGGGGGATACTTTTAAGGTCGGGGGTAGAAAGTGGCTTAATCTATTGAGATGGAGCGTTATGCAAGCTGCAAATAGCTCCTCGTGGACCGGAGTATTTCCTTCTCGAACATCTTCAACGTTTATCCTGGCGCTATTGCGTTTATTTTCCAATTTAGGTCAATTTGCGGCAGGCATCGATGTCTGCCTCGGCGCACCGATATAACGCGCCTTGACGCATACATTATGTTACTAACCGGCGACCGCCTAACAATGTTGTAGTTTTGAAAAATTGCCACTGGGAGCTCGTGCGACATGTAATTTAACGCATGAAGTCGCCGCCGTTGACTCGCTCCCTTCCCTCCCTCTCTCCCGTTTATAACGAGATAAAATTCTATCTTGCGGGTTCAAAATTTTATCTCGGCGTTTGGACATGCATCGTGTTAACGGGAAAACATGACGCGATAAATCTATATAGGTGATCGCTTTATTCATCGAGACCGTTAGAAAAACGGATTATATCATTATCTTGTGTGTAGTTAAGTCATTAATAATTAACTTGATAAAATCGTTAGGTTAGGTATTAACTGTGTTAACATCATTCATAATAATCAAAGAAAATTATTTTATAATATCCGTTCCCTTATGTCTTGATAAAAAGATTATGTCCGACACCGATTATATCCCACACCGTGTTCAAGTAAACTGATATAATGTCACATAATAAATGTAAATGATGTTCTGATTTCACACCCAATTTAACATAATAATTATATTTGAAAAATTGTTAATATAATAATTAATACGGAACATTAATTAATATAATTGCCATTATTCCGTTATCTTTTCCAATTAACAGTGGAGTATCGGACAACACTAACCTTTCGACAATTTTCGTTTTACTGATACCGTTTTACGACTTAATAATAATTAGCGAACGCAGAGGTATCTGGCAAACTAAAACACATATTTTTCAATTTATTACACGAGAAATTCATTATACGCTTTGCGCTTAATTAAATTTCGCGAACGAGCAAACGTGACGGGGATTTACGCAAAAAATTTGTCCGCTTTCGTATGAACGATTAGAACTCGATAAAAAGAGTGCGCTTTCGAATTATCATACAGAGTTTTCTCGCGAGTTTTCCGTGACTAGCTTTTTTATTCGCGCTCTGCTGAGAAGCGGGATGCGGAATGTCTACAAGCATCCGCATAGAGCGTATCATCTTATGTGTGAGCCTCATGTATGTGCATGCGCGTGCACATAAGTATATACACACGGGAATACATAAACGAAACGCGCATATATCCGTATGTATTCACGAGGACCGTCTTCTCGTCGTAAATCTCGCTGCGAAATCATAATGCAGAAAATGCACCGGGAGGATTACGATCTTATTTGTCGCGCGCGAAAGCAGTTCGTAAGTTTGAAAGAAGGGATCCCCGTAAACCTCCGAAATTACCGTCTACCGCCCGGCTGTGTCTACGTTCAGTGTTTTATCATCTGAAGCAAGAATGAAGTGACGAAAGGAAAGAGACGCGTATGTTCTCGTCGGATGTGAAGAACGTATATATATTTCCGGATGATCAAATTCGGATTGAAAATTGCATGAATATGAATCGAGCGTGGTAAAGTTCGGAACTATTCAGATCGATAATCAACGAAACGCGCCTTCTTATCGTCGCGAAGTAACGACGAGCACTTTACACAATTTCCATAGTTATTCCATGAATAGCTTTTAATTACCGGCAGGCAGCGTGAATTCGATATGAAATTTAATCCGCTAGCATTTAATCCTCTAATTTAAGAATTCATTCATTAGGATCGTACTGAGCATTTTCTCTAGGGCTTAAAATGCCAATGTCTAAAAACAGTATTCGAAGATCTCGTAGGGGCAAAAATCTTTAATATATAAATAAATAGATTTATCCGAGGGGTAAACCGCTAACCAAAATTGTGTACACCAATGCCTAGTAATGCCCAAAATTGGCATTACTAACTAAGTACACAAAGTACACAAAAGCACACTAAAAGTACACAATTTTTGGGCATTACTAGTGAATTGTTTATGTAATGCCAACTAATGTGCCCTAGTAATGCCCACTAATGTCCCAAATCTGTACACCACAATGCCCTCAGCGGTTTACCCCTCGGATTTATCCATTAGCTAGAGCACTTAATTGCATAATAAAATTTCACCTTTTAATTAATTTAAAAACGGTACCATTTCCGACACCTGTCAAGTTTTCATGTATTTCATTGCATCAGGATACACTACTGCGTTATAAGATTTATTAGAATACCTGATTTGATCGTACCTGATACTTATTTCTAAAAATACAAAATACATGATGCCGGCGCCGCGGCGTAGCCGTCAGAATGCCAACGTGCTTTCGTTTAATACAGAAACGAAAACGAAGGCGCCGGCAATATCGCTCCTAAGGGCGCCGTCTAGATCGGGGGTTTATTGCCGCACGAAAATCTCGAGGCGGCAATCTCGAGATCGGCGCCCTTTATCACGTGAGCTTTTTGACAAACTCCCGCAGAAAGGCACTCCGTTTTAGCTAGTGGCGTGGCTCGCGGTGGAAACGTGACGTGAATTCGCGACCGGGGCGTCGCGCGGGGACGCTCGTTCGTTCCGCTCATGTTTGCCAATTAAGACGGAAACCGGTAATTGGCGGGTCATCGATTGATTACGCAGCGACCGAATTAAACAAAGGGCCTCGTCCCTTTGCGCGAACATATATGTGCAAGCGTGTTTGCGCCGCTAGTCACCGACGTAAATCTGCGCCACACGGATCACCGATTGACGGTATATTGACGAGGAAAGACGTTCATGTGACAGGATTTACGATATATTATTATCGAGAGCGCATTCGCAATATGTAAATGTTCCTGTTAGTAGCGGATTGCCATTAAGGGGGGAACCTGGTTTATAGGGTCAAGATTTTCGAATTTTTTTTTTTGCTTAATCGATAGTTAAACTATTCAAGAATATATTCCCAAAGTTTCAGAGCCCAATTCGAAGTATTTTCGTCGCGCTGGTATACGAGCGCTCGGCCGGAGCGGGCCGCGCGCTCTGTCCCTCCTAAGGGCGCGTTCTTTTGTCCGGATTAAGGCCTAAACACACACTTTCCGTAATACGTAAACGTAAGGTTTCGACCAATCGCGTTGCTCGATTCGGCCGTCTGTAATAGAATCGAGCAACGCGATTGGTCGAAACCTTACGTTTACGTATTACGGAAAGTGTGTGTTTAGGCCTTTACTCGGCAGATGTTTACCTAAGTAACCTAAGTAACTATAAGCACGACTTATACTGTGATGTGAAACGAGCGAAACGAGTTTTATGAAGAAGCTGAAGGCTTGCAGTATGGCCCTGGTATAGCTGATTGCGGTAAGTCACCAATAAATGATATTTTTTGTACCGCAAACTTTAAACGCGTTTTTCTCGAAATATCATTTTCGTACTTTCTTAAAATCTGCGGGAAAGATAGAGAAAAAACTAATTGATCAATCGACTTGATTCAAAGTGCGTTAGCTAAAGAATGAACAACCATTCTATGTGAACCTCAAACATTGGTAAAAACATTAATTTAAATAATTGTTATTGCATAAAAACGGAGGATATTTTTTCTCAAAAATGTAATTTTTTTGTTCAGTGCTAAAAAATTTTGTATTTTACAGCTTTTTAACCATGTTCCTGGTTCACATAGAATAAAAATACATGACAATTAATAATCTTTTTTGTTTTTTTGTTTCAGATCAAAATTGCGGGCTACATTTTTCCCGCAGATTGGCAACTCGGTTGGCGAGGCGCTCTGATTAGAGATACACCACGGCGCCATTTTGCAATTATTTTACAATATAAAAATTTTTTTACGTCTTCAAATAAGCAGTTAAATATTGTAAAAATTTTAGAAACCTCAACTGCATTATTGTCAATAAAAAAAATTCATAAAAATCTCCTTTTTTTAGCCTCCTAAACCAGATTCCCCCCTTAACTTGCTATTATCTTTAGCGTACGTAATTAAATCGATTACCGCAGAAAAGGACACAAGTAATTTCTTTACAAACACAACGGAGAAATTATTTCTGTTCCAAAGAAGCATTTCGTGTCAAACTTGGAAATAATATTTTTTGAGATAACAAACCATCGGTCCTTAGGGTCCAAGTTCGCATAAATTCTAGACTTTAAGCCATAACCTCGTGAGGGCCTATGCTATAAAATAAGCCTATTGTGCGAGAAGTGGCACTATGCGATTAAATTATGTTGTGCCGTGGATTTACCATGTAGTTTATGCAGCTGAGTTCGTAAGTTGAGATAATTAATAGTTGGTCAGTAATATTTATTGATTTTATCGATTTTGTGGTTGCTTTGCCTTACGTTTAATAACTTTAAAGCATATACCGAATAGTTTCTTACATATTGCATATAAATTTAATTTCTCTTTGTCTCTGTTACGAATTGTACGATAATAATAATGGGTGATAAAAATGTGGTTTAAATGATTTATGGACGCATATAATAAAGCAAAAACTATATATAGTCAGACGTACGATATTAACGCTGGACAAGAATTCAAATCTATTTAAGATCATTTTTCTACCTGTCATTCCTTATTAGCTTATAAATTTATGGAAAGAGATTTATGAACCACGCGCTCGTTAGATGAAAATAAAAGCACTTTGTGTAATAATCACAAATAAAAAAAAGGTAATAAAAAAGTTTCATATTCGTTGCATTTGTGTCTTAGTTTGAAAAAAAATTATATTTTCAAGTCGATGATTTCATTCGACATTAGGACGCTACAAAAATTATCCGCATTTAACATTAAATATACATAGGTATAATAAGCCTTTTTAAGTCAATTAATATATTTACTATTAAAGTGTTTCATAACCTATTTTATTACCTATTCGTTATTACGTATTACGTTGAAATCGATGGTTGATATATATATATATATATATAACGTTACTTATCTCTCAATAACGTTAAACGCAGAAATAAAATTTTCAGCTGTAATAAATATCACGTATAAATATACGAGGGTGCCGGTGCGAACAACGTTGCCGCCATTTGGCTTCATAACTCGACCGTACTTTCTTCAGTTTGCTGATATCCCGAAAAAAGTGCATTACACCCCTGCACTTGGCACAACGACAATAGCTCCCGTGCCCGCAATGCACGTGAGCCTGAAACTATTGTCCCGATGCCAAGTGCAGGTGCGACAGAAGTCTTTCGTTTTCGCGCATATGACGCGCATCTCGCGGCTACCGCGATTCGACGATGAGACACGATCGACCTTCGTCGACGTGATGACGACATGGATTGTGAGCCCGCAATCGTTTTCGTCGACGCTTAAAAGCCAGGGTTGTTCATTCGCGTCTATAGGAAGTAGGGCAGGGCTGAAACGCCGCTTATACGGTCACGATTACCATGTACTCGTCCAGAGTTGTTGCGGGCTGGTTTAGCACGTTAACTGTCGGTGGAAGCTACATGCAACTCGCTTGTTTCCGTTTAATGCGCCTTGAGATGCAACGCCCGGCGCCACGTATGCCATACAAAGCCTGCTGCGAACATCACGGTCGCGGTTGTACACTTCTACACATCACGTGTACCGAGCGACGAAAGATCATTTATTCTCGTGAAAAGATGATGCACTGAAGATTTATTTCCGCGTACCATCGCGAACATTTATTATTTTATATATGGTAAGGGAAGGTGCGTATGCGAGGCAAATATATAGAAGAACGTAGAGTAATATACAGTTCAGGTTTGTGTGTTTACGGTATAAAATTTTGAATATTTTATATTGTAATAACAAGTTGCTCATGCAGTATGTAATTTTTCGTCAAACATGTTTTTGAGTTATATAAAACTTGAAAAACAATAAAGTAATTAAAATATTTAAAAAACAATTTTCAAAAATCATGTTTGAAAGATTTAATAAATAGACATATTAATAATGCATCTGTCTATTATTCCGCTACTATTCTATTCTATTAAATTATCTATTTTAATAATTTGATAGTATGTACACTGAGAAAAAAAATTTGTTGAAAAACTAAAATATTTAGTCCGATACGTTCAACTAAAACATTAGTTGGTTTAACTGAACATTAGTTGAATTAAAAAGGTATACGTGTAATAAATTGTAAGACGATCCAACTGGTAAAAGATGGTATTCTATTTATCACTACGTATTAACCATACGGATTGTGGTCCTCAATGTGAGAAGTTGTGGGAAATTGTGGTAAGAGGATCACAATTCGCACTGAGAAAAAAAGCTGTTGCTTCAATTAAAGTGGTATCACGAGGTGCCAAAAACATAAGTAGTTCATTCAATTGTATTATTATTAGACCCAATGTCTGCATTTTTAAACCAATAATTCAATCATTGTTTTAATAATCCAAATATTGGATTATTTACCAGTTAGGTCGTCTTACAATTTATTACATGTTAATTATTTACTGGCGATTTAGAAAATTAAAGTTTCTGGTAAAAAGGTATAGTTCATTTTTTAATCAAGAATTAGTTAATTCAACTAATGTTCAGTTAAACCAACTAATGTTTTAGTTGAACGTGTCGGACTAAATATTTTAGTTTTTCAACAAATTTGTTTTCTCAGTGTACGGTATTGTAAAAGACAATAATTTATGAGGATAGAAACGACTCAAAAGAAACTTCGTAAATGTTCTTTATATGTGTTTGCCGCTACAATGATATTATTTAACAATAAAACAAATTTATCTTTTGCTAGCACATAATCATGTAAAAATTTCACAATAAAGTATATCTATTATCGCCAAGCGTTTAAGCGCGGAACATTAAAGGATTACGAACATGATTCTTCTCATCGGCTTTGTGAGAGATTCGAGCTTACTATCTTACCAAGGTATGTCTATCCGATCCGCTTACATGCTCTTTTCACCCTAATTGCATCTAATTGCTAGGTGGTTTAGATTTGGCTTAATTATTCATTAAAAAAGGTTGATGATCGCAAATTGCTTTAAAAATTATACACGATTTGAACTTCGACATATCTTTATACCTCATAGTTAATGTGAGAATATTTTATTTTGTCAAAAAATTCTGATAGTTGACTTTCTACCAGTAACTTTACGAGTGATTTCCGCACCGGATATTAATTTCAAGTATTTACTATTAATAATAAAAAAAATTTACTTGGGAATATGATGCTATTTTCATATGAGAAGGAGTCCTTGGCGTATCGCAGAGTAGAATATCGCAGAGTAGCAGAGGAATTTGCGAAGTAAAAAAAACCGCTCGAGAAGAGCTTCGGGTTCCTAAGACTTCAGAGAGATCGGAACGCGATGCTCTCGTACGACACAGGCGGGAAAAATAGGATAATGCACGGCGAAGTTCCGAAGGAATAAAAAGACAGGTAAGAATCGTGCCTCTTTTAGAGATGGAGAAGCGAAGGAAACTTTCAGCGCGTCGATAGTCGGCAGATAAGGACGGAACATCGAAATTTATGGCGCGGCAAGATAGCAACACCCACGAATCCGTGGCGTATGATGCCGTTCAGGAAGACGGAGAGTCGGCGGGAACCAGGACGACCCCTGTTTACGAAAACATTACGCATTCTTTCCCCGCCGGCAAGACACGTGCGGACTCACCCTCGACGTCTGAGATTTATCGCTCCGGCCATTCCGCTCGCAGAGTGCTTGCGTTTCTGGTCATTATTGCCTAAAATTATGGATGTACACACATCGGTTGACTATCCACCGATTGACTAGAGACGGCGCGTAAGATTCACGATCGCGGATGATCGTTCAAATGCGTTGTTGTCAGGACAGTCGCATTCGAATGCGTCACTGCGATCTATCGCGAACACGTAGAGCGAAGTGCAACGAGCTGTCTGAACGCCCGGCCGGTCGGAATATAAAGCAGCCCGAGCCACCGCACTCACTGTAAATGGCGACGGTTATTGCTACTTTCCTGCTATCATGCCGCTATGATTTGTTTGGGCATGGTACTCTAGGCCAGAAGCGAACGAACATTTTCTGGCATGCTACGCGATCGACGACTACACGCGAATTATATTTTGCATGCGGACGTGATAACATCGCATCTAAAAATGGAACGCGGCGATCAGCGTTACTTGCCGTCTTTTGACAAATAAAAAGGAAAAATCGAATATCAATTGCATGCCAGAGAAGTTCATTATTTTGGACTAGTCCCGAGACACCTTTCTTGGTAATATATTAATGAATCAATTTTAGAAATATTTATGATGTGTCAATACACAAAAGATACAATTGCATTTTAACGAAATTCGTATTAGATCAAATTAGAGCTATCGATCTTAAACATATTCTAAATGGATTTGTGTAAGACAGAAATAGAGATAAAGAGAGAGAGAGAGAGGGAGATAAGAAGAACATTGAATACAAATTATTCATCTTATTTAGTATGTGGAGTATCGGATATTCAATATCCTGTCTTCTGGTTAGTCTGATGAACGATTATTATAGTCCTTAATCGATTATTTGCGATATCAAATTTCGCATAAATTTGGACTAAACCGCAGCTGGCCGCAGTAGGAAACGTTCTCTGGGAATATTCGTTATCATTATCAGATCGCGCCGTGATATTTTACGATTTCTACCGCGTGGATCGTGTACGTCGTATTTATCGGTTACACTATGAATTGTAAAATACATTGGCTCGGCCAACGATCGGCCATTGCTAACGCCGGCCGTTAGTAGCATTGTTACAATTCGTTCAGCATACAGCGCTCGTGAAAATTTTTGGATGGCGAAAAATTTATCGGGCCACTTCTCGCGCGCAAGGCCGTGAAAAGATTCGCAGGTGTAAACGCGTGTACTAAACCATAGATGTGGAGAATATCGGGAAACGTATTACACTTTTGTGCCGGGAGTGTCTGAGCTGGTCTTGCGCAATGGTGTACACCGAAGCGGAACTTATCCGCGATCGATCGCATCGTTGAAACTAGAGTTTAAACTATAACGGGTTACATTGGCGACAAAAATTGAATATCAAATAATAGTTGGCGCTTACATTACTGTATAGAATCTCCAATGACATTAAAGCGTCAAACGGATTTTGCAGTGATAATACAGTAGATAAACATATAATTTATGAACAGAATTATGCAAATTATATATGTAATTTGTTCACACTTTTAAATCGAATATATTATCGGAACTACGGCTCCAATTATATTATATTGGAGGTTATTTTTACGATAAAAATAATATATAAAACAGTATTTATGTTATCGTAGAGAATAGTTAATTATCGCAGAGAATCAAACAAATTTCGAAAAACGTTTATTAATACCTCATGAAAATATATTGCGGTCAGTCTAAATTATCGACGGTCACATTATTGATTAAAATTGCATCTCATAGTTTCGATTTGCTTGCTACGAAAATCTTTTCGGGAAATTTACGCTCAATATATCAAACTAGACATTGGGCTGCATGATGATATTATTACGATGTCCTCTATCAGGTTATAAATTTTGCCAAACAACTTGTTTTTGCTGTTGTTTCATAATTACCGTTGCGAATGCAAAACACGTTACTTCAATGGGAACTCTCCTGTGAAATCCATATGGTGCCAAACTGTTTTCTATGTTGTTTGAACAAGAGGATACATATTCACGGCTGCAATGTCATTTGCAAATTCATGTACGATTCGCCTATAAAGAAGACGTAAAGCGTAAGCGAGATACTAGAACGAGGCGAAATTGCATTACTATCAGGAAGAGAGAGGCGTTAGGAAAGAATTATGATTGCGTACCATATAGAATTGTGAATGCGATTTGCCTAATATCGATTAACAATATTTTGATATCTATAAACGAAAAACGCCGAACTTTAATGTAAAAAGACATTTTTAATATAATATTCGTTTGTTAGAAAACCGTTTCGTTTTTATATTATATATTTTCCCTCTTCCCCTCTTTCTTTCCTGTCTAAATTGAAACATCTTTTATAAAAGCTTATAGTTTAATTTAGGATGTCATAAAAGACGATGACACCTGAATTATTTGCTCTCGAGATATTCAGGTCCCGAATTTTTTGCTCGCGAAATAAATTTAAAGAACTTATATTTTACCAGGTCATTGTAAAAAATAGCTTAATAATTCGGGCAATATTCTAATGCTATAATAATGCGAGCAACTAATTTAATGCACTTTACTATTGAGCGGCGCATTTTGTTCTTGGTATCTTCTTAAAAATTGGAGCAAAATAAATTTTTGGTAGTCAAAAGTAGTAAAAAAAAATAGTAAATAATTTTAGTATTATTAATTTTTTGCTTTGACTTACGTATATATTATTTTTTACAATGGCGTGGTAGCTATCTAGCCCTTCGTAACTTTTGAATAGTTGGAGCAAAAAAATTACCTTTAAAAGTAAAAAATTAGCAAATTAATTCCATATATAATTTATTGTGTTCTGATAATTTGGCTTATTGTTAGATAGTTTAATGTACTTCTCCTTGACGTGTTTATCTGTATCTTAAGAGAAAAAAAAATATATATATACATATATACCTGTGAATAGCAGGTCACTGCTTGGCTTTGTTCCGAATAATCCCGTTACCATTTAACATACTATAATATTTAAATCTCGAAGAAATTAAAGAATATAAGCATCTATGTTTAAAATTATTTATGCACTAGTTGTTTACAATCACAAGATTAAACTGTCGGTCAAAGCAGTATCGTCTTGAAATATTAATACCTCAATTTTCAGATAGCACTGGCTGCGTTTATCTACATGTAAAGTGTTCTAAAATTATCATGACTTTTTTCACTCGGATTAGTTGATTAATTTGATTTTAACAGACAATCGCAATTTTCCTTTAACAAAAAATCGATTGATTTTCTTCTCTTTTCTCCATTTTAAAATTGCAAATGTTATATATTTAAATAATAAAACTCAATTTCAAGTTAAAATTAAAACTGTAACTTAAGCAATTATCAAGACGGATTCTTTTATCCGTAAACATTTATAAATCTTCGCAAAAACTTTATTAATTTCAAAAAATTATAAAAATGATTAAAACATATTTCCGTTAAAGAAAATTCTATCGCAAACTGTAGACGGAATCCCTAGATGCGAAATGATTATTCTGGAACAGCCCTCGTATGTATAAACCTACATACCTCTGCGCGGTACTTTGTACGCGTCGTGACTCGAATGGCCGTTAGCCGTCATCTGTTAAGAACACGTAAAGGAGCCGCAGGAACAAGCGATTTATCACTGCAGTCATTCGTAACGAGGCTAGCCGATATGCTAATAGAATGATAAGTTAAGAGAACATACCCACCGTCCAACCTCCTACTGCCCTCTTTACTCGTCGAAAGAGATACGTCGCGTGGTGGACGGTAATCCGCTAATGTCCAAGCAATGTGTACCGTGTGCATAGATAATTTATACGCGTGAGCAAACACACACGCAACATACACGCGCGATCGTGCACGGAAACCGGTAATGGCATCAATCACTTGTTACAACCAATCAACCGTACGTTTCGTTATCCCAAACCGATGCGACGCGATGCATTCCCGCCCGTTTCCAGTAAATCGCATTTAATACGCGCTATATGCGCCTGCCGTGCCGCTCGAGATTGCGCCGACAGGAAATTACATCGTGGCGTTCCTCGCGTTCGCTCGCGAAGAAAGGGATGCGGCGGCGAATCCTATCCGCGCACGGACTTTTCCCTCCGATTCTCATCAGCTCGAACCGTCATTTCCGCACGCGGCGGCGGCGGCGGCGCCGCTCCGGCGCTGCCTCGTGCCGACGTGCGAGTCGCTGTCACACATTCTCGACGGGACAAAACAAATTTTTGCCACTACGCTCCGCACGAACTCGGTTCGCCATTGTTCTCTATAGAGACACGCCGCACGGCCGCGCCGAACAGGTGAATTTCGTTCGCCAGAGCGTGCTACGCTTTCCCCTTCGGCCGCGTAATTTCTAGATAAACAAAAGATAGTTGTCGGTAAAGGCGATCGGCAAACACGGGGAGTGTGTGTTTTTTATACCTTGTAGAACCATCGCTACGGAAGTAATTTAAAATGAAAAGCACTTTCGTTATCCAACACAATAACGCGTATAAATGTATATGTACACGAGTCAGTGTATATAAATCCTCGATTTCTCCGGATTTATTTCCCCTAAGAGTGGATCAAACTTTTTTCTATTAGCTTTTATAAAAGTTCCGTACAGCTACGCGAAGGTTTGTCGGTATGCATGATGACCAGCGTTTTCGACGGCTATCTATTTCGATGGCCTTTCATTTAGTTTCCTTTGAATGCATATACTTCAGTATGTAGTACATAGAGACAAGAAAAACGGCAAGAAATGGCAATGGAAAAAGAATACCGACTTGGAGACGAGGAATATAACGGAAAGATAAAGAAACGCGATGTTTCTTCCGCGAAAGCGGGTAAAAAGAACGCGACGGGATGGAAAATATGCTCCGACGGATACAAGAGAGGAAGAAACGTTAATATCACAGGTTGGAGAGTTCCTGGTATTTGTATCACTTACAATTTACATTGAACACCCGGTATAAAGAACGCTTGTTCTCCGCCGGAGCATTCCGAACGGTCCGACGTAATTAAAAAGTCGGAACTCTTCCCACAAACCGGTTAGCATCAACGCTAGACTAGACTCTGAATAATTCAATAAACGCGCGTTAATTCGCATATATACGCCATGGTATGTCCACCCGCTCTCCCATGCATGCGCGAATCCCCGAAAGAGACCGAAACTTTAAATTGTTAATCGTAACACGTTGACCAACTTGGAGTATTTATAGGATGCTTCGGAAAACGTACGAACAAATATTCCAATATATTGTATTGTATGTTCGCTACGTGCTACATATTTCACGTAAAAATATGTACAGCAAATAAATTTAATATTAGAGGAGAAGGTGGTAATATGGAACCCGCAGATTTTATGGAAC
>NJRQ01000079.1:280673-326247 GCA_003063805.1 Aphaenogaster ashmeadi
TGTACCAAATGTTACTATTATTGTGGTTGTGGCAACCTTATCGTTTTTTCCGTGCAGTATTATAAATAATGTATAGCAGCGAGCAAGGAGAGAAAGTATAACCAGAACTTTTATGGGCAAATTAACTTTTAGGGGACTTTGCATTGCAAATGAAGCAAGTTTCGGTATAATGTATGTAAAAAATTTATAGAATAATTTCGATGACGGTTTGATTAGAAATCCCTAACTGTGGTTTAAGACTATTACATTGCATGTATCTCTGCATATTTGATTTAATCGTTCGCAAAACGACAATGTGTAATTTACGTGTTTCAAAACGCAAATAAGAAAGAAATTTAATTCACCGTTAATTTTAACTTGATCATTCGCGGGTATTTTCGAGGTATAGAAATGGCTGCAATCAGACCAGGATTGATTCTGAATTATTTTCGTAATGAAACGCGTGTTCACATTCGTATAAATTCAACGTAACATGCCAAACGGTGATTTGTACAATAAAATATCATAATAACTCGTCGAATTACGTTGTGTCATTCTTACAATATTTAACCAGAACAAATTGCGTGCATTTGTGATCGTTCATCGGATTATGTATCTATAACGATTCTCTATAAACGCGTACCGCGTCGTAACAGGAGAGCTTCAACATCGCAAAATGTATTAAGGTGCGAGCGTTATTGAATGGGTTGTTAAATTTCGAGCACAAAGGTATGTTATACGTTTGATAGAGAATATGTACGTTATTTTACAAAATCCACTGAACGTACGCGGGGTCCACGAGAAATTAATCAATGTATAATGTGTGGTTTTTGATTTTTGAAATTATACAAAAATTATGTGCGATGAAATCTTAAACATATAATCACACGCTATACTCTAGGAAAAGCAACACTTTCGAATTTGGTATATTTATTTTCGTATATAATTCTTACTATATAATTCTTACTTAATAATTTTAAAATGTTTTACACATTTTTTCTAAATATTTCATATAAATACCTATCTAAAAATATTGCAATTATTTATTTTAATTGAAAAATAAATTAGTAGTGGATAAAGTAATTAAAATGCGTGATTGAATATGAGGCGAAACGTAGGTTAAACGTAGCCGGGGATAATCTTTCAACGATAAATCGATATCGTTCGTTCATACGTAAGCAGTTAGCGCAACGAATATTCCTTCGGGGATGACATCGATAGACCGGATATATGGACGCAGTCCGCACATTAATAATAGGACGATATTTGCATTACAGTCGCACGCACGACCGCAATAGGACCGCTCTTCAAACTCATGCTCATTTAACCAATTTCCGGTTATCAAGAAATCAATATTACAATTTGCTTGCGCACGAGTAAATTACCTGGTAATATTCCCCATGGCGTTCGTGTGTTGAATGAGAAAAAATTTAATGTAGCACTTTTGAACCGGCAGAAAAAGCGCATCACAATGATCATCCCTTACTACTTTTTTATGACACTTGTTCGCTCATTCTCGTTTTATCACTATCTCTGTCTGTCTATCTCTCTGCCTCTCTCTCCCTCTCTCTCTCTCTGCCTCTCTCTCACCTCTTTTGCTTTCTCTCTTTCTCTTTCATTGCACCAGCTGAAATCGTTGCAGCGTGAGCTACAGGCTATGCGGCATCGTTTAGGCAATATGCACCGACTGTTTCGTTTGTGCCGTGGAATCGACGTTTCTCGTTACAACTGCCAGATCCATGGCTGCCGGTGGAAAATTCGACATCGCTTATAACCGATTCCGCCTATCGGAATATCAACGTCATAATTTGCAGAGACGCGAGAGAGACGAGACGCGATGCGATGTATCGTGGCACTATGGGTCACTCGGAGATATCCCTCGATAAACAGCGTTTTGTTCTTGAACGAGAGAGAGTTCTTTGCGATTCCGCTACGAGATGCGTTATAGTCTGCGAGAATTTATCATTCGGACTGCGGGAGGAATCGATCACTCCGGTGCACACCGGAAAAACCGTGGCGGAAGCGGAGAGAAGGCGTAACGCGCACGAAACCATATATCCGCGTGCTGCGAAAGCCAAACATCGTACAGTTGTTCCGAAGGAACAAATAAACTTTTTTTCGAGAAGATCGATTGCCCCGAAGCATTTCTCAAGATATAAAACAGCACGCAGTAACAATCACTCTCATGAATAAAGGGTAACGGATATCCCCTAAAGATATTATTTACTTAAAACAACAAATGTAAGGATAAAACACATTTCTCTCTCATTCAATTTTTTCTGGAATCTTCTCTAGCATGATAAGAATATCATCCACTCCGCATCGATTCATCAAAATTTCTGAAATGATCGAGATAAAAATTGGTAAAAATTATATATATGCAAATAGAAAATAATTCAAACAAATAATATTAAGAATATGACCGATGATATTAAACAAATATAAATATGAAAAGTCCATATCGGTCGCGGCGGATCTTGGTGCCTAATAATTATTATTTTGGGAATATTCCTGCTCATGCGAACTGCGCGCCGCATATTCGTCGGTCTTGAAACACAGTCCTTACATGAAGCCGGAATAATTAATTCACATATTAAATTGACTAGCAATTTAATTTTTGATGCTCACTAGCATCTATAAGATTCCCACAGAAAATAATTCATTCAGAGAGGAACGTATGTATAAGTATACACTGAAACAAAAATCTGTTTGCAATAATTGGAATTCTGTTAGATTCAACCAATATGTCTGTTGGAAAATGAACGAATCAAAATTTTTTTAGGAATTACCAGATGAGCATGATTAATTTCTTCCTGTTAAATATACCAGAATTTCTTGTTAATGTTCGCCTAACGCTCGCACAATAATAAAAGTGCTAGAGTTTTATTATTGCTGCGCTGCGGGTAACGTTAACCAGAATTCTGATGGTTGCATGTTCCTTTGTAACTAGATGTTTTATTTTTTAATCCAACTGGAAAATACTAATCAAATCCTTATAGTTAAGGACCGATTGTTCCAACTTCTTGATAAGCTAACTAACAGTTAAATGTTTATCTTTGTCTAATTTGAAGGAGAAACAAAGAGAGACATATGATTTAACTATTAGTTAGCTTACCAAGAAGTTGGAACAACCGGCCCTAAGTCTATCAAACGTTCTAGTTACAAAAAATTGAGTCCAATCACGACAACCAGAAAATCTGTTCCGTCTCACCAGAATGCATTCTATCAGATATGTCTTGTTCATGTAATCAGACCATTTTTCTCAGTGTATGAACATACAATATAAATGTCTGCAAACGTTCGTGTAATAACTTCAAAAAATTGAACTGCTTTCGAAATAAGCGATACGTATCTTGTATGGAATTATTTATAAACATGAAAAATAAATGTTTATTCTAATTTATAACTCGCGTACGCGCACGCATTCTATCGAAATTCTCAGTCAATTTACGATGCAAAATCATCGAATTAATGTTCAGCAGCGTAAATACGTGACTTTACCATCAGCGCCGGAAGCGTGTCACATCTAGCGAAATTTTGCAACTAGTTTTGACGATCAGCGAACGTGCCATTATGAAACTGTAGTCGCGGATTCATCTATTTGAGGGAGCAATGTCGTTGCACGCAAGTTTATGAGCGCGGCTAGCTGACGCGATAGCGATTTCGCGAATTTCGTTCGAAACGGCTTGACTCGGTTCGGCTCGGCTCGATTCAACTCAACTCAGCTCGGCACGGCGCACTCGACGTCGACCATTACGTTAATTACGGGCAAACAGATAATGCCAACGAGCGTCGAGCTCTGCAGTCGACACGATGGCGATGTCAACGAGATACTTATTGTCGGTAACGCACCCGCGCGCCGCAACGATCGCTCTCTCCGGCTCTCATGAAAGCGAAGAAATTACCGGGTAACGACGCGAATTTACCGTTGCTAAACTTGTTGCTCGCCGTTTGTGAGCCATTTTCGAGGGAGGCAGAGAGAAAGAGAAATGTGATGAATATAAAATACGATTATAAAAACTGTCGACGCGGACATCGGATGCCTGTGCGCTTGGAAAACTTCGTCTCTTGTTAATTTTTGGACGCAAAAACGCCGAGATAGAATACACGCAAAATAGGATTCTTTTCCGAGTTGTATATAGCTTTGATAATTCTACTTTTCTAACCGTAATTACGCGCAATAATAATATTGAGCACCAGATCCAATTTGTGATCGAAGAAATACGAAGATACAGTTAGTAGGTATCTTACTCTCTATTCGTTCTATAACTGGAACAAAAATTCACGAATAAATCTTAAATATAATACAGTTTCAACGATTCAAAATTTATTTCATATCTTCTTTTAATGTAATTATACACAGAAAAAGATGCTGTTGCTTCAATTAAAGTCTACGTCACGGGCTGCCACAAACATAAATAGTTCATTTAATTGTATTATGATTGGACCAAATATCTAGATTATTCTTTTAATAATGTAAATATTTGGTCCAATCATAATACAATTGAATGAACTATTTATGTTTGTGGCAACCCGTGACGTAGACTTTAATTGAAGTAACAGCATTTTTTTTTCAGTGTAGCAATTAAAATCGTACTTGCCTCATGACAAACATAAGATGTATAATATAAATGTACTTTTGTATGTAGTAAACTGCTAAGACGCTACATTTGCGATTTATCTTGAGTTGGGTGCTGATAAGTGGTCGACGAAATTGTAGCGACTTGTGATTGCCGACAATTTATACGTGTCAGCCGGCAAGATCTCGGCTGGGTAGCTTCCGGTAAATAGCTCAAGAGCCTAACATCTCAAGTAATGATGGAGAATTAGAAACTCAATTATACCTCGGAGTATGGCTTTAAGTGCAATAGCTTCGCAATTTTCCCTTCGGAATAATTCGCTGCATTCTGTTTGCTCTGCCAGTCACGGCATTGCCTCGTTATACACCTAGTCACGTCTTTGGTTTTTTGCAATTTCAGTACGTATTTATAATAACGTCTCTCTTCATATCACATATTGTACGTGTTCATGTTTTTTACATGCGTAACTAGTAATATTATATTGAAATAAACGCGTACTTAGTAGCACAAATAACTTTATTTATTGAATTTGTTTTTCGATATATTTCTACTTACCGTTTCATAATATGAGAGACATTTTCGATATTTCTAAGTATATAATTAAAAATATTTTCACATAAATTAAAAGAAGCAAAAATTATTGTATATTATGATTATGTTAAACAAAGAATATATATATTTTAATTAACATATTTAATATATACAAAAATAACTATAAGGTTAATTTTACAATAATAAAAAAAAATCGTTATTGACGTATGTGAAATAGATCTAAATTGTAATATAATAACGTCCAATAAGTTACATTAATTATCAATTTTTCAGAAATAATTAACATAACAATCGATATTGTTACGTGAATTGTGCGGGCCAAAGGCGAGATAAACGCGATTTGCATATCATTTCGGGTGAACACGAACAAAACCGAAACTCAATACAGTTGCCAATCGATAAAATGAATACACGCGATTTCACCATTACATGAGAACAATCCTGTAGATATAGAAGCTTTAAAATTGCATTTGGGATTTAACTATATCGAAAAGCAGTAAATCAAAACTTATAGAGACGATATTTATGTGGGAGAGGAAGGCAAATCGTAAAGGGAAGGCAAAATATTAATTACAGAAATTATTTCTTAAAAATGTATCATATGTTTTTATAGATTTATTAAATTTGAATTTTACAGTGTGAGTTGTGTAGGTATATAGTTTTCTTTAAATTAACAGAATTACTATTTCAATAAGAAAATATTAAACAACTGTTATTTTGTTTAACAAATAACATCTAGAGGAGCCGTTGCAATTTCCTATCTTGTCGAAAGAACTTGCTACGTGACAGTTACGTAATAGTTTCTCTAGTACGGTGTATTTGTTACAGTATAAGTAAAACATAGAGCACATTGTTTAAATATAAGGAGAAATACTCTCGAATACACATTTAACAGCGCGTAAAACAGACATGCATGAATACGATAACACATATGTTACAATTGTGTACATTCTGTGTATATGTTCAATACACCGGAAATACAAACGCAACAAATAATTATCAGTGTACCGATTGACCATGCGATAAATGAAATATTAATCATTGGGGCTTGTTCTTCTTTTATGTGAAGGAGTATTTAATTAAGCTAAATCAAATTTGTATCTTTTTCAATCTAATTATTTTATATTTTAACTCACAGTCTCTCTCTCTCTCTCTGTCTCTCCCCCCCCTCATATTTGCGATAAATATAAATAATACAATATTTCAGAGAAACTCTATAACACGTAATTTTTAACGGAATAATTTAATATTTAAATACTGAATAGTACTGAATAGTTTGGGACTATAGAGTCCCAAATTGTCTTTAGAATTAGATGTGTCTCGTGTAACAAGATGTTTAATAGAATTTCCGAAATTCATCGTGTCAAAGAGAAATCGCATTGTAGTCTAACCGATCAGCTATTGTGGCGTAATTCCGCGGGAAACTCGGTTGTTAAACGACCCATTAACCGGCAACGTAGGTAGTTTGAAAGCAAAAATGTTTTCATAGGAAAACGACGAATCAGCATTGAAGCAACGTTAGAATTAATTGCTTGTACTAATTGCTTGTATGCTAATAAATTGCATCTTTGAAAGGAGTATGAGTCAAGATTTTGACTTTAGAAATTCGTAAGATCCAAGAGATCCAAATATAACAAAAATTTTCTTCTATTCTATTAATTTTTTGTAAAGTATGAACATTATGCAACATCAATTTTTATAAAAATAATACATATTAAATGATTTCGCATAATTAGAATTTAATTAATTCTATTAGATGAAGTTAACGTTTCTACTCAAATTCAATGGTTGGTAAAAGCAATAATTAAAAGTTATATTCCGTAGGAATTTGATGTAAATTGTTATTCTGAGAATCGCGAGAAACCATATACCTGTAATGGTGTATAATTGCATCCCTCTTTCCATCATGTAAAAAGTAGAGATCCGTACTAAAAACTATTTTGAATTTGATTTGGCAAAAAATGTGACTCATGTCTTTTTCAAAATAAACGATTTAATTGATTTATAAATTGAAACGCGATTTTCGCACTGTATAACATGGCCAATACTGTTATCGAAACTGACACACCAATATTGTTAATATCGAAACTGATCGGAGATAATGAAAAATTTTAAACTAACAATCATATGTATTTACAAGTTAGTTGTTTTGTATGCATTTATTTGATCTATAAATATGTTCTTTTTGCTTTACATTATCAATAAGCGCACTTTGTATGATATTGCCAAGTGCATTCGTAAAGTGCTGAAAAGTACCACTGATGGATAAAAGTGCCTGGTGACATTAAAAACATAATTGTACCATTGCATGTTTTCAATCGGTTTTATTGATTTTGTCCTTAATTTACGACGTATGTGTATCGTGTAAATGAAATTATCTAAAACAAACACAACTGGATAAATGCAAGCTTTTACAGTACAGAAAAGCTGCTGAAATATGCAACAGTTTGATCCCTTCCTCGTTATTGAAATAACATATCCTAAAACAGTATTACATTATTTTTAGCTGCGTCTGTGCTAGCCGCCCATAAATCGAAACGTTATATTTCGATTACCTACCTCGTCTTACCTACACTTCCAAGACATGATCGATAATTGAATAAAGAGGTACGTGAAATTGTGCCGTTATAACAAAAGGAGCAAAAGTGGTAATCCACTCGTTTGCGCGGCAAACTAGTTGTTCTATATGTAAATTGCTTGTTCTATATGGAAATGCCCGCCTTTCCGCGTAAATGCTGCGATGTTACAACGTGCTTGCAATACCCGCCGAAATCGCGAAGGTTCGTTCGAGTGGTGCCGCGCGAATGACAGATCGCGGATTCGCGAATTGCGATTATTTAGGCGAGGACCAAAGGATCGTGTCAAGCGCCACGATTGTTTCACGGATAATTTGGTGTGGCGAGGTACACCAGATTGACAGATATTAATTGTCTTCCATATCGATACGAGACGCCTGCCCCTCCCTTCCCGAGCACTTTCATTCGTCCCTCAATCGGTTTAACTGCGCGGTCTCGTCGACAAAGTGATATGTCGTGTGTTGTTCCCCAACAATAATAGGAGTAATTAACGCGGATCGTAAAAATCCGATGTGTGCTCGAGCTAAAAGAGTGACGAGACTTCAAAAGCGGTCGTGGCGCGGGTTAGGGAAAGGGACGCGAACGCGGTGTTAATCGGATGCGGAGGGTGGGAACGCGCGTTATTTCGAGAGGTCGTCGATCTATTTCCATTATTCTTCGTCCGGCAACGAAATCGAGTGCACCGGGTATATCGGAGAGACGTGATTTACGACGAGCATTGTTTGCGGACATTTATCTGATTCCATAAGTCGTTCTTACGTGAAACGAGTTTCTTGATTGGAGTTTACCTTCGTACGGCCAAGAAAGGTATATCCGTTTCGCGGATATATTGAACTGAGTTTGGAACCGCGTTAAAAACTCGTCTGGGCAGTGCGGTAATAAAATTGTAATTAAAATTATGAGAGAGATAAATATGTATCTGATGTAAATACCCTCGAGATACAAATTTTAAGTAAAATACTAAACACATAACTTTTTGATCGTGCACACACATCGTGCATACAAACATGTATTTGGAATGTTCGTTACATGAAAAAATTCGAATAGAGTTAATAATTGAAATGACTAGATTGAAAAAGAGATTTTAAAAAAAATTTTATCGGTTTATTGATTTTTATACTGCGTACATATTGCAGATAAAATGAATGATACAAGTGTAAGAGAGTTAATATCGATCCTTTACGAGACTTTTACGGCAGGTTATCCTGCGGAATTAAATCAACGAGGAAGCAACATTTAATATGTATCAATCAGAATCAACGCGATCTCGTTTCGCATCCCGACTACTTCGTAGTGCACATAATCAGGCCGCTTAATAAGGCAGGTCTGACGAGATATCTATCCGGCGTAACTTACACGAGTACGAGGCTGGCGATAAAATTCTAAATGAGATCGTCTATGACGGAGCGTCGCATTTAAACCTTCGGAGGCTCTCGGCGTCGCATATAACCGTTTCTCTGGCAGATGGAAAGCGAGTTCTAATCCGATCAGACTTTCTTTCTAGCCGTCGACGAATTGAATGCAATCACCGGGAACTAGCTTCCTCCTCCTCGGCGTTATAAGAGCATTTCACCTGCGCAAATACGTGCAAGTTTCACCGACAACTTTGCCAACTTGGCAGCAAACTTATGCGCGGCGTTCGATCTCCGGTGCCGAAGGAGATGTGTAAAGATAGGCGGTAAGCGGAAGCTAGGGTGGAGTTGAGAAAACGAGCTGGATAGAGCGTTATCGAGGATGCTCCGGGAGGGTGGAAATGAAGGAGAGGTGGGCGACCTAACAAATGACGGTGCTTTCGTCTCGCGTAAATAATAACCATCTTTGGGAAGAAGGCGGCGCAAACTACGGTGGCGGCAAGTCGGAGGAATCAAATCCCCCGTGAATAAACGCGCGGACGTACGTAATTCTGTCACCGCCGCATTAACGATATGAAAGGAATATTGACTTACTGTTTCTGGAGTACGCGGGCCGCGTAATGGAGATTTACCGGTGAAGAGTCTAGTTGACGATAACGACGACGACGACGACGACGGCGACGACGATGAAAACGATGTCGACATCGCTATCGTTCTCGTTCTTTAATATCGCGGATGATATATATTATGCTTGTGTAAGAAGAGACATTGAGAGTTTGCCGAGGAGAAACTTCGTTAATCGAGTCTACCCTTTTGTCTCTGGTCCAGCGCGCAGGCTCGGTTTCACTTAGGGATACTACAGCTAGCGACAGAAAGGTAACAGGAGACAAATCTTCCATACTTTTTTATTATTTGCGCTAGGCGTAAATATTAAAAGCAGAGACGCAAGCTGTTCGTTATTAATACCCATTTCCGTTTCACGTGGACAATTTTCACGGGATAAAAATATTTGGTGAAAAAACGTGAATCACAGGTAATGGCAAAGATGCTGTGGAAATTTAAATTACCACGCCCTGATGTGCGAAACGTGTCGCAAATTTACATAAGATAGCTTCGTCAGAGTTGTCTTAAAATGGCTCCCTTACGCCTTAGGCTAACAAAATGTATTGCCGTGGAGTAAAAAATGGAATAAAAAATGGGATATAAAAAGGAATAATATGTATTTTATGCTTGATGCATAAATAGATATATCTAAGAAAAATTAACTGTGCGATTTGGAGAAAAAAACAAGATATTCTAGAAATATGATGATGACATTCATAGATAATACGAAGATAACTATTTGATTATGCGGGTAAAACAGCAATGTTAAAACACACATTCACACAATTACGATCAAATATCACATTCCGATATTTTTAAAATTAAAAAAACAATTATTTTACGTTAATTTTAAAATTAAAGTAATATTTATTTTACGTTAATATAAATATTATTATATACTAATTTCTGTATATTCAAAAACTGTAAATTTACAGAATAAAATTTCATCTCTCGATCTTCTCCAAGTTTGTAGATATATAATCAAATCTTTCAAATCTTTAATAATGATTTGTTACTTTATCCCCGGAGTCAATAATGTGCACCCCATAGTATTACATATTATATGGAAGTCGCGCAAACTCTAACTAATCCGTGAATGTTTATCAGTTTAGTCAGCGATAGCTATTTAAGCAGGTATCTGTATTCAGATGCGTTTCTAGGCGATGCTACTGAAATATATAGGAGATTGCTCCATGTGGCCACGATCTTGTGTATCTGCATCCACCTTTGCGTTGTTCGCGGCTTAAAGTATACATATACACATCAGCCACTTCGGCCATCGACCGGCAATCACACGCTTTCAAAGTATTTGTACCACATGCTGGAGAGTGTACATCAGCATTTGGCACCGAACTGACACTTCGTGGACATTGAAACGTGCCAGAAACCGCCGGAAATTTTTTTGTGTCGTTGCGCTTTGAAATAAAAATGTGATTACATCATCGCTGAGATTCGGTTATGTAACATTGTTGAATAATAACGTGCCCGAATAATGTCCGAGAGGACGACGAGACTATTGGGAATTGAAAATCTCTCAATCATCGGATAGCCTGTTGCGAATTCACCTTTTTGAATGCTTTAATTTATAAGTTAGAATCTAGATGTGCAATCTTATTGCACCGATGTATCATAGATGGTTGTGAATTTGGTCTGAATAATTTCAAAGCCAACATCATATTAATGTGTGTAAAGTGAAATATAAATTCGCTTTTTTAAATGAAATATGTTTCAAATATTTTGAAATATACATGCGAGAGAGAAAAAACGAAAGCATTGCTATAAAGTATTAAAGAATGTCAAGTTTCAACTTCATTATTTTGTATTACGATATTATGTATAGTAAAATATTTAATTATTTTTTAGATTATAGGTATCGCATATAACTTCGCGTATGAAAATATATTTTAAATATATCTGAAAAAGCGCAATATAATAAATAATCATACAATTCCAGTCCGAAAAATGTTCACATATTTCTTCAAAGTAACATATAATGACATTTAAAAATTATATAGATAAATACGAGTCGCAAAGGTAGGAAATTCAATGTAAATATACCGGGTTTGCGCGGCAAACTCGTTTCCTAGCAAGAAAATAAACTGCCAACGGTTATATTAGCCTGTTGAACAAGCACTCATTTAAGAAACGAGTTTCGATGCAAATCCGCAGAATGTTCCTGGAGCAGTGGCATTCGCCTCAAAGCATACGCCCGTATCTGTCGCCGTATTTGGCACGAACTTCACATTCCTGAAGGGTGGGATATAGGGGAAGCATCACAGACTGGATCTGTTCCTTCGTTCCCACGACGGAAACTTCATTATCTCGAGTTGTCACGACGCATCCGTCAACACATAGCGACTACCCGACCATAATTACATTCGAAATATTCCGCATGCGAAAAGTTTCGAACTTTGTTCGCCGCGCAGTGAGAATCGCGACGAGAGAGACTTGTTAAACGTTCTTATCCGCGCTGGCGCATTATGCAATCCAAATGCCGTGAATATCGACGTGACCTCCGGTGCGCATCGTCGCTGCATCCTATTATGCCAACTTGTAATCGTAGCTAGTTGCGGATACCTTTCCACGGCCCGATTATCCGCGCGGAAATTACGCGCGCCGGCAACTACATTTAATTTCAATGCGTCTACAAAACGATTATGATCATCCCCCACAGGAGCCGGCACGTGCTCCACATTCCTGAAGGATATAACGCGCGAGGCTTGTCACGAACCGGTACTTGTCTCTCTGTGTGCAACCACGAGATAAACCTGATTACGCCATGACAGCGGCAGAGTGGACCGGGGTACTGTTGGCCCATAGACACGTGGATGCATTCTCTCGTTTGTGGCCAGGTTACATACGTCGACAACGCGAGCTCGTTTACACCATACTAATGAAGGAAGGTACAACCGTTTCTGGAGCAAGTCGCTAACGACTTATCCCGCGACGATTGCACTCATTCGTATGCGACGACTGTACCGTCTAACTCTCTGCGGGATGATGCGACGTATCGTAATTGGTAGTTCCTACCTTTCCTCAAATCCATTTTCCATTAATGAGAATCGCTCGTGTCCGTACAAACGCACTTGTTTGTTCCCCAGCTGCGAGGGATACTGTTAATGTTCAGAAAAGAGATTCATACTTCTACTAATTTACAGATGCAGAATATTCTTTGTAAATATGTATCAATTTTTTAATTCGAATATCGACGATTATTATCGGTATTTGTCAGGGTATTTGTATAATTTATGAACGATTCTTACAGTGAATTCGCAAATACGCGTGCGAATATAAATGTGTTCACGAAACGTAATGTGTCAGGACGGAATTTCCGTAATTATGAACTCATCTTAATTAACTCGTCCTGAGATGAGGAACTGGACTGCATACCAACGTCTCATAAGCATGTGGCAGATATTCACCTGTTCATAAGCGGGATGTGCGTAAGACAACGAAGTACTGTTTTCTCGGTACTAATAGATTTGGAAGTGTATCTTGCAAGTAATTAACTGCCGAGTTTATCTTACTATACGAACCTCCTACGTTAATACATAAGACCGCCTGTTATCAATATTTGAATTATGTATACGGTGAACTAGTTGAGGATGTTATGAATCTAATGCAATCCTATAAAAACCATATATCCACATCTACATAATAATAATAAATAAAGTTAACATTAACAGCTCAAATTATTGCAGAGTAAATAATTATTACACGTATCAATTATCATGATTGCTATTAATTAACGTCAGTGTCAGCTAGAATAATACAATACACTTAAGTATGCGATAATACAAGTTGAAGCATGTTAGTATAGGGCATAATTTGCTGAAGCATGTTATGGAGTGTCTTTATGCAAAGTACTTTATACGCCAGATTATATCCTGTAACAAGACAATAAATGGCAAGCTAATAGTAAAAGAGAGAGATTGAGATATTATATTGAGATGTATTCTGTCCTTAACTTTTACTCTACATGCGTTTTCTTACAACGCAATACTTTACAATATTTCCGAAACATCTTTTACTTTAAGTGTCTTATTGTTAGTATAATGTGCATTTTGGTTTTCGTACTTTAAATCTACTTTAATTTTCTTGCACTATAATTAACTTTTTATTACCACGGCATTTTAGGAGATTCTATAATAAAGGTTGTATATGTCTTTCAATAATATTTACGAAACTATTGTCCCATCCGGAGAAATACGAGGGGTTGGTCACTGAGGTAATCTTTGTACAAGGGCTCGGTAATTCAGCGGCAATCCAAAAGAAATCTTGGGTAATTTAAGGTAATTTAGGGTAATTCTATTTTCCGAATATGGCGAAACTGGGTCTTGGAACAAAATAATTTAACAAGTAGATAAATTGTAAGACGACCCAACTGGCAGGTATTATTTATTTAAAAATACGACGTTTCGACCATACGGATTGTGGTCCTTTTCAAGTACAAATCATAGATCACGCTAAACAATACATATAATATTCGATCTGTAAGCGGAACGAATTACAGGATTAGAAAGTCATTACGAGTCATTACGAGTCTAATTATAATACAGAAATAAAAATTAACAAATTAAACACTTACAATAGTACATTAAGTAAAAATATAAAAATTAGTATCCGTCGTTTAGTCATCGGTTGGTAAAGTTCGTGCTGGTAGACACGTCTATACAGGTCAACGGCTAACAGTAAGACTGACGTAAAGGGAAAACGCGATGAAACAGAGAAACAAATAAACATCAGGATGTAAATCAAATGTCAATAATTATGCTATCATATATCGAGCTTAAACTCTCCGTATCCCTTTGTAAATTAACGGTGTTGTCAGAATTCTTTATAAAAAACATTTCAGCTATTTTCCTCTTACGCCAGTGTTTTTCTTTATGCAATATTACAGGCTCAGACCAATTGAATTCATGGTTGTTCGATAAGCGGTGATTCGTAATCACCGAGTAACAATGGGTTGGCCCTGCAATATTGCGTTGATGTTCCTTGACTCTAGTCTCCAAATGTCTCTTTGTCTGTCCAATATATGTTGCGTCGCAATCGCAATCAGAGCAGTTGATATTACAAGTCAGTGGCTGCCAGGGCTCTGCATTACTTGGCAATTTTTGCGATTGTTGGGCGCCAGTTAGTTTTGTAAAACTAACAAACTATTAAATCCGATCTAGATTTATTATTCGACTAGCAATTTATATTATGAAGAATGAGACGTCACAAGAGGATTCCGTTGGAGGACCCAAAAGGAATAAATTTGCTGAGTTCAAGAAAAGATAGAGAGATAGGCAAGCGATATATAAGTATATTGAATATTTACTGACTTACAATTGTGTATCCGGATGGATCGTTCGCTCTTTCTTTCGATAATATCATCTCGCGTTAGAACTGGATTAGATTCACACAGTTCGATTTACACAGCTCACTTACACGTTCGACGATTTACAAACTATACAAAATATAATTGACAAAATAATCAACGCTATAACTGAAACCCTTCGAGGGCTGATCGCCTACAACAAAGACTGGCAGACAGATTTAGAATATTATATCAAGCAATTTCTATAATTTGAATAAATTTTGACTATTCGCTTCGAAGACCGGCGGCGAAGTGTTCTACATCCCTCGATCATCATCTATTCGCACTTCCCCGTTACCACACACCTGCCCTCTCTCCGATCTCGCTGATCGTTACAGATCGATAGATTCTGTTACATGTATACTTGCCATTCAACTCAAACCTCGCCGGGCCAATCATTGTTTCGGATACTTAAGCGTCACGTCGAGTGTCGACGCGTCGAGGGGAAAGATTTTACAATTTCCTGTCACATAGTGGTCTCTAGAGTGATTTGAAGAAATAATACTTTATGTACTCATATAAGGTAATTTTATAGATGATCAAAATAATTTTGAAGTAATCTCGGGTAATTCCAGAAAATATGGGATAATTTGAAATACTCTAAGGTAATCTTGGGTAATATGAGGTAGTATTAGATAATCTGGAGTAATTTAAGGTAGTATCAGGTAATCTTAAATAATCTGAGGTAATTTAAAGGTAATCCGTATCAAGAGTAATTTTTGTACACTATAACCGCTAGTGACCAACCCCTCGGGGAAATTCTTCATTTTTAGATAAATGTATGTGCAATCTATGAATTTTTTTAACTTGCGACATACCGGACGTAGCCTAAAACCTTTAACATGTTGAGTGCCACACTAATTTCACGTGCGTTTTTTTCACGCCGCGTGGGCCATCGATGATCCACGTTACCGTATTTATCATATATCTTTATAAGATATATCTTTTAATATTTATAACTACAAAAGTCACTATTAAGTCATTATTATGAAGGAAGAAATAACGTACAATATGCGCAAACGGCCTGAACGGAAAGTCCAATCTGGGCCGCCGATGGCCTACGCGGCACTCAGCATGTTAACGTTTTGTTCGTAAGCAGAGATAAAGAAAATCTGTCGAGTATTTCTTTGAAAATTACAAGATGTATCTCGATGACTCTTCTGGACGCCATAATGAACAAGTTGAGATATTTTTCTAATTTTTAAATGGGTTTTCACGTGATAAATGCGCAGTTGTTTGTATCGGATTAATAGATCTGGTCATTCGTTCCGCAAGTAGTAAACGACTCGTAACGACTGCGGTAGTTTCCTTCGTATACGTAAACATTCCCGAGCGTAACAAAAGAAACAAATTCGCTTATCCCTGGTACTAATACGGAACAATTTCTTCCTACTCTTCGTTACGATTTACGCGTATTCTATTTATTCAAGATATATTGCATGTTTCATACGTATATAGATAATGTATCAAGCTGGGATAAGTACAGTAATCATGTCATTTGTATCATGACAGTTTGTTATAACTATGAATTGTAAATGAGCTACTAAGGTGGTCTGATTTATTTTATTTTTCTTTTGCATTACAAAAACTAATCCACTCCTCAATTACAGTGAAATGTCCATATTCGGGACAAGTTTTTGCATATTTTTAGCGATTACTTTATAACTAAATTTTTTAGGAAAATTTGGTGCCGATTCTAGAACCGATAATTCAAGACCTACAGTTTGGCACCAAAATAATTTTTCAGCGATAAATATAGCTAGATTGAGAGCACATAGAATATGACCTAATTCGGGACAACATTGCCCTAAATAGGGATAACCTTTTCTCCCTGCATTTTTTATGTGAAAATGGAATGGTATTCGGGAGATACTGAGCTATCATATATTTAAAAAAAAGCAATACACTCCGACAAACGGCACCTCTATACGAGAGAAACCTTTTTGTAGCGTTTCTGACATTAACTGTATTTGAGTGTTTCAAACTTTTCACTTTCTGTCGCAACCACAGGCGTTTGGATAAAAAATTGTACGTTTTTAATTTTTTAATGGGAAACGGGGTTATGCAGAAATGGAAAACGCGTAATGCAGAAATCAGAATTAATTTACATCAAACGGTCGCTAAATTTTACGCGTTAGGACAGAAGTGTCCCGAATTAGGATGCCTATCCCTATTTAGGGGCAACGACTGTACTTAATTGTATTTTACTCATTATCAGTTATATTAATATGAATATTACATTCTCTTCGTTAATGAATATTTACCGATTTTGCAATGTAAACTGTGATTTAATTCTACATTAAAATAGAAAATTTTTCTGCAATATCGTATTGCAAAATATAAGAAAATATTGTGATAAGACTGTAGTAAAAATTGCGAACACGGGAATACATATAGCAAAAACAAAAAATGTAAAATTGTAAATTTATACGCAATTGCCTATCGCTTTATCGAGATAGAAACTAAACGTACGCTTCATCTAATAGTTGAGAAATTTATTCAAGCTACTTTCATAATTCTCGAAATATACAGATATGGAAGCCACATATGCATATAATAAAATTTACATAAACTCGTACATTAAATTGATATATATATATATATGTATACAGCGGACATTTCGTAAAATACGTTATTTTATGAAGATTTCAGTTACTTTATGAAAAACTAACAAATGCGAGTAGAATTTTTGTGAAACATCGTGTCAAGAAGATTTTCATGAAACGTGTTATATTTTACAATAAGTCTTTAATATATAGATATAGAGAAAGTTATAATACAAGATGATTCACGTCAAATGTTGCATAATGTTTTTTTTAATTTATGGGAAATTCTTTATTGATATTTTAAAGTTTATTGGACCTTTACGGAAAAATACTGCAGCCAAATCTTTCAGATAGCAAAACCTCCCATCATTTTTTAAATATAAAACCGACTTTTTTCATAAAAAGTCAATTCTCTTCTCATTATTCTGCATAAATTATTAAAGTAAAATTATCAAAAAAAAGAAAATTTTACAACATATTTCACATTTTATTCTGTTACATTCTGTCATAAGATATAAAATATCTCGGAAAATACTCTCTCTCTTTTATTCTAATATTTGTATACATAAAGCAAAGCGAAGGATTAATTCACGTGTGCATAATTTATGTTAAAAAATAATTGTATATTAAACATAAAAAATAAAAATCCTGGAAACCAACTTTATGTTTTTGTTATACAAAAATTCAGAGAACTTTCTTGTTTTATTTACCGAGTTTGAATTATATTTTTTGCTAGAACTCTTGAGGCATTTTAAAATTTCAGATTTACAAAAAAAAAATAAAGTGGAATTATCGATAAAATCAGGAAAAATCACATTATCGTATACTCGTCTTCCATAATTTGAGGCTAAAGTGATGGAACGTTAATGGTAATTGCGCTAGATCGCTATCAACGAGAAATATCGAAAAATGTTTTCGCGATTGTGCATAAAAAAATTTAATAAAATTCCATGTTCTCAATAAAATTTCACGTTAAAATTAAATCTATAACAATGTAGATATCGTAAAATTGAAAAATTCTTTGCGAAAAGAACATTGCTTATGTCCGATTAAGAATTTATATAATGATATTTAATGTTTCAACAATACAGCTAGAAGTTGAGAAACAGAAAGTCGAAATCAACAATACTTTATGAATAGAAGATTGATTACTCTTACTAAAACACTTCCAGTATTAAACTTATTAATTTAAGTTAATCATGTTAAATGGCGTATGTTCAATCAAATTCGTTACATTTTAAAATTAAACTTGGGAAAATGAATGGGCAACACCGTTTCTCGTTATAACTCCGGGCATAAACATTCACGTAATTATCACCACGGTTTCTTTCGCGTCGAATCAGCAATACAATTACAACGTGGTACCGGCGAGATGGCGGCGGCCGTGGCGGTGGCGGGGTGGTGGCTATCGCAAGGGGAAAATCGGAAAATTTCACGGCGCGCAGCGTTACGGAGGTAACCCTGATTAACTCGAGGCAGCAGAAATTCCCGGGCTCGTGTGAGTGCTCGGCTTATGGGCACCGATCTCTCCAACTCGTGACTTGGGTTGTATGGCGCCCAACGAGTGCCCCGTTTACACGAACTAATGGATTTCGCTGGCTACACGCGAGTGGGTAACGACGCGTCGTGTAACGATCCCGTCGATTTCTTTCGTACAACGGCGAATGATCGACCTAGATCGAAATAAAGGAGCAGCTAACGAGGGAGCGCTTTTTCCGAACGTTTCCTCTCATCTCGTCCATGTTACTTTATACACCACCTGGAACGTGACGGGTATCCCTAACAATGTTCTTTTTTTTTTCTTTGCCTCGGTTCGCGTCGATATTCGCTGGTAAACCGCTCTCTTCCTGTTTCTAGCCGGCGGAAGCAACAGATCTTTTTAAGCGAGCGAATTTTCTCAAAGTGGAGGGCGCAATAAGTCGAGGTTGGCTTCGGTAAACTGGGTTGTCTTTCGCGTGTCTCGATTCCATTTCGTTACCTTCCAATAAAGCGCCTCGAACAGGCAAGATTCACGATTTGTGCTAGTTTTATAATCGCGCCGAAAGTACTTTAAGGCATTTCATTGCGCCATGATTCGCTTGGTAAAGTGCAATTGAAATAATTCCGCGCTAGAATGTCCCGTATTTTCGTAATAACCGCCGTTAAAAGTTGACAATCTTTTATCGAGAGATAACAATAGCGTAACTAAAAGCACTCTTCGCTTGACGATATATTTTTTATTTTTTTTTCCATTCTAAAAAGGGCATGTTATCAAAAACTTGAATATATCGAAGCGTTGAAGCCTTTTTTCCGCAATGCTGATTGGCTATTGCGTTGCCGCATCTCGGCTTCCAACCAATGTGAATTCTGACAATTTCTTTCTCATTAAATATATGTCCATTAATTGTGTCATTTAAAACATATAGTACTTGAGAATAAATCGTATGTAATGTTCTAGTCAAGTGTATACAAAAAATTGAAACTAGATATATACAAAATTTATTATTTATTTAAAAAGTGCCAACTTTAAAGGTAGAAAATTAAAAATTGTGACAAATGATAAACATCTATTAATTTTTACTAAAGAGGAATCGGCTTCAGATTCGTCAAAAAATTTATTATTAAAATTTTACTTATTTACAATGAAATAGCTCGTATATTTAACATGAATATTGACAAGAAGACGGAAGATGATCACAGAATATTCAATTTTTGTCGCAGGTGTATATTGAGAGTTTTCGAACTGGCGAAGTTCGACGTATATATTTTATTTTCTGCGCCTTACATCCTTTTAAGTCTTCGATATTCCCGATAGGTTTTATCGCTTTAAGAATTTTCATGAAATGTGCTATACGACACGAAACACGAAGCAGCGCAAAGTGATCAGCGCAAAATGTCAATTTTGCGGCCGACCGCACCATATTAGTACATAGCTATAACATGAAGCCGAAGTGTTATTCTCGCGTTCGAAGCTTAAGTGTCCCATTGGCCTCCGAGAGTTTCTTCTAAAATTATATACGTAAAAAAAACTGCAGATATCTGATCTTTATTCAATGTATACGATAAATAAAAAAAGATATATATAATTCCATAAATTAAATCATCTGTAATTAAAATACAAATTTGACTAGTTCACGATTAAATAACGTATCACTTTCTTTGTGACATTTAAAGCTCTCGAGACTTGGCTTTATCTACTAACAGTACTGAAAGATATATAACGCGGAATTCTCTATTCATTAGAGGATATATAATGCAAGACAATCTGTATCAGTACAGCCAATAGATCTCGAAGAGAGAGAAAAAGAAAAATAAGTCATAGAATAGAGTTAGCAAAAATCAATATCTTGTACGTTTGCTTGCATTAATTGAATTATTATCATAATATTATCGAAAAATTACATTTAATTACGTTAAATTTAGCACGTAATAAGATTGGCAATTGTAATAATACTGATGGTCATGCTATTTGCTAACGATTATTTTAACAACAGTGAAAAAACATGCTTAATTTTCATAAACTTTAGTAGATTCATAAAAACTTGTACTAACCGATCCGAGAGATATTCTAATAATATAACTAAATTACAAAATTATTAATATATTTTGATAGTTAATAAAATACAGATCTAATCATATATAGCATAAATAGAAGAAAATGCGATGACTTCGAAACATCATGTAGAGCATCCTTGAAGCAAAACTATATGTTTCCATTCTGTCTATCGATGCGAGCCGTCCTAGTTTACGGCCTCATGTAAGGTGCGAGTTAAAAAAAAGCGCCAAGCTGAGGTATCATCGGTGTTGCTCGAATATAATGTCTATTGTCCATTTAATCATACGCAGCAATCGCTGCGAACAACTGCCCGCGTGTAGGTCGTGCATGCATCGTGGGCTAGAGTATCATCGCGACGTTATACAATCCGCGCGCGACGAGGTCGGTGCGGTACGACCGATCCCGCGGCGTTTTCAATTGCATTTGCAGCAGGCGTGACGGGCCGTACGGCAAAGTTGGCGGTCTAAACTTCCCCCCCTAGCCGCGGCACGAACTGGGGCAAACCTGGGGCGAGCCGCTGTGAACGGGGATATGAACGTCGACGGTGGTTCGTAGGCGGTGCCCGCGGTATCGCCATGTGTGACGTTTTGCAAAATCCGCTCGATTCGATGCGAACGCAGCGAACGCGGCAGAAGCTCTCGGTGCTGAGCTATCCGCCGGCGATTTATGCTGCACGAGCGCGCGCCGAAAGCTATCTGCAATCGGTTAACCGCCTGTCTTTCTCTCCCCGTATGCACATAGACCGCCGCTGATTGCCGTACGTACGTACGTACGTACGTATGTGAACTCACCGGCATTTAATGCGCGGCCCAGAGTGTATTTGCGTGCTCGATTACGCGGGTTGATTCGAACGCCGATAACAAATGTTTAGCAAAATTTTAGTCAATTAACTTACGCACGCTCGTTAACTCACGCTCACGGCTGCGACAATTCTAGCATTCGCTTGACCGAAGTTGTACGCGTTTAGTATCTCGTTGCACAATAGTTGAGTGAAAAGAAGTTACACATTTGAAATATTCGGTGAGATACTTGATGAAATATTTGGAATATTTTAAAATATTACACTAAATGCGTATATTTTTTATTTAAATAATTTTTTAAGTTAATAATTATACGTTTTGAAATGTTTTAGATGATAAAGAAATTGATAGCGACTCGTATAACGACACTATCAAATTTATTAGAAAAATATAAGAATATTACACCTGTTCTATATGTGTTCTATATTTGCTTTTACTTGTTGCATTATTTTTAGGATCATTGCTTAATACTAATTAATTTACACTATAAACTTTCAGGTGTAACTCCTTTCGTGTTTCCTATCGCTCTTCGTATGCGATCAATGTGCGTTATCGGAGCTTAAGCGTAATTGAGTTTCATGGGGAGTTCTAGGGTCAATATTGCTACATCGATATATCTCATTTCGCTAACATACTCGAGTCGTGTTGAGCGAAGGTCGTATTGGACGGTTCCATTCATCGCTTTCCATCAATAGAATATCGTAGTATGCGTACACCGAAAAAATCATATTCTTGATTTTAGAACAAATCCCTCTAAAGCTTTCTGGTAATCAAATATTCTAAAAGATTCAGAATATTCCCCTTTAAAAGTCTCTTGTTAAGAATAGTTTCTGAAATAAAGAAAATATTCTAAAATACTACTTCGGTGATTGGTTAACTCGGTATTGCCCGCGTTGCAGTATCAGATATATGCCACGGAAAGAACGGTTTTGCTGAAATATTGAAAAATTTGGCCAGATATAGATCTGAAAAATAATTTTGTTGGATCATCAAAATAATTATGTAGGACACTTCAACATAATGATAATGCTGCAAAAAGTTTTGATATTCTAGCAACTATTTTAGGCGTCCTACATAATTATTTTGATGATCCAACAAAATTATTTTTCAGATCTGTATCTGGCCAAATTTTTTAATATTTCAGCAAAACCGTTCTTTCCGTGATGGCGATACATTATACCTGTCTCTTATACACATCTAGATGTGTATAAGAGACAGATATATTCAATGCGGAGATTGACAGTTCTCAAGCAAGATTTGATTAGAGAACTTGTCCCAGAAGTTGGTTAGGTTGTCCTTCGGGAAGACTTCGAATTCACATTAGAGGTATATTCTAATGAATTAGAACTGTCTCTTATACACATCTAGATGTGTATAAGAGACAGCATAAGTATCACACGCGTGTTATATTACAGTTATATTGTTGTGTGGGATATTATGCTGCTTTGTGTTGAAATGTATTGCATGTTTGATTGTTTGCTGTAGACGAAAAAATAAATTCAATGCGGAGATTGACAGTTCTCAAGCAAGATTTGATTAGAGAACTTGTCCCAGAAGTTGGTTAGGTTGTCCTTCGGGAAGACTTCGAATTCACATTAGAGGTATATTCTAATGAATTAGAATATTTCATTCTACTACCTATTAGTGGGAAATCCTCTCACCTTTATGATATATACTTGGCGCTTATTTTAGTGGGAGATATTCTGTAGTTTATCGGATTATTCTATAATGTAGAATATGATTTTTTCGGTGTACATGTAATGTATATTACATCTCATGCGTAAAATAATGCATATATATACATTTGGCCTATTCTCATTATATTTGACATATATATTATATGTACATACCAAATATACATAAACGATATATAAACAACGCAGTAAGTTAACTGACTGTCTATCGTTCGTAAAACAGATGAACGAAAACTAATATCGGAATCGAATCATTCTCACAAAAACAATAACGTTGTAATCGTGTCTCCTTTATCCAAAGATTCCTATCGTTGATATTGCGAAACTTTACTATGTAATAACATATTATTCTTAAGTGGAAACCTGCCTCAGAAATATTCAGATCGGACAAGTCGCATTATCTATATAATCTGACAATGAAAAATGTTTAATGTCTCAGGGGTGACATTAGAAAAGTATGTTATTCAGTTGCTATTGGCAATTATGTTTTTATGTTGATTATAATATTTTTTATTAGAGTTCTTTCCTTTTGCGGGCATTATTTTTGTTTTAATAGTTCGTTTAAATAATTTGTTTAAATGCTTTCGTTTACACAGAGTCTGGTAGTTAAATAGAAATTTAATATTCAATATACGTACACTTTATGCGCGATTTCATGTTCAACTCATTAATCTTACAATTTAAAATGCTGTATAATATATCTACCGCAATTTCAATGCGCAATGTGCTGTTTATTTCATCTCGCGATTTGCAGCATCAGTTTTAAGATATTTCGCTGCTGTGGTTTTGTTAATTTTATTGCGATGCATATCGTTCACGCGCCTCCCCTTGCTTCATAATATGCCAACTTTCCCAACTAGTTAAATCGTAAATTATTACACTCCGCGATAAATACCCCGGTCGCTAACCAGTTGGCATCTAGGATTAAATCGAATCTCATCGCTTGCAATACCACTTTTCGAGCGTTTGTGAAACTTATTCGGCATAATAAGCGAGCGCCCTGCTCGCATATTCGAGCGCTGAAGCGAATTGCAACTCCCAAATGTTGTACATTCGCATGCGCTTTCGCGAGAATTAACGCGAGCCAATAGAGCGACCGCCAGAAGTTTCACATTTCGCAACGCCGGAAGTGAGCGACGTGAAACGCCGCGTATGCAAATCGCGAGGGTTCATCGTCTCAGACTCGTCCGCTAAGATGGCATCTCGCAATCGATCGATGCAGGTCGTTACAACCGCACAGTAGCAGACACGTTCCGACGTGCAGCACCAACGACCTTCCCCGCAGAGCGGCGTATATTGCACCCTTTACCCGCATTCGCACCCCGAATACTGTCTGCCGGAATTCCACGAGATGTTCGGAGCTCGTCAGTTCCATTCTACTATTCGTTCAACTTCCCTATCATCTTAAGTGTTTACCCACGAGCATCGCTTATATGACTCGTTCTTGCGCCTCATGATCTCACTCGAGTCGTTCCCCATTTTCCGAGCCGCTTTCAACGACCTCGCGACATTGTACTTCATCATTATCGTTCTCCTTATGCGACATTGTCTTCTCTTTTATGACCGAAATGCGTTGGAGATCCCGAAATTCCACAGTAGCTTCTGCTTACGACTGCTCGAATACAAAATCACGTTGCCATTTTTCGTTTTCTCTTTAATACTACAAATTCTCGAATATTTTGAAGCATCTATCTCATTACGAAGAAGGTATGTGCGTTATAAATAATATATTGTAATTACTGCTTTTTTAAATTTATTTTATATTTCAAGATTTTAATATTATATTTAATTATAACTTAGATGATAATTAGAGACAATTTAATAGAGTTTTATGATGAAATTATACGTTATTATCAAAGAATGCAATAAGTGTGGATCTATTATAACAGAGTTGCAAAATCTAAATTAATATTAAAATTTGCGCCGGCTGGTAGAATTTTTTCACACGTACTGTTGTTTAATGTTTACTAAAGAGACCAAAGATCATTTCATTAATATTGCCTGAAGATTTTCTTATTACAGCCAGCGAAACGTTGAAAGATTCACTATGTTTACAGGTAGAGTAATATTAAACGTCGGTTTAATCGTTGGTTTTTCCACTTTCAATCTATCTTGAGTAATTCAAGTCGAATTGGAAGCTCTGAAAATAGGAGCACGCTTTGTAACTCTTCCCGTCTGTGCAACAGCGCGATAGATCGAATGTGCTGGTGTTAGGTAGAAGCCACCTGAGCAATAAAAAGTACGATCGAACGCACCGGTGCAACACTCAAAACACTTCCGTTTCTCTGTTCGACGTTGCGAATATTTTCTCTCTTATTCGATGCATTCTCGCCAATAGGCGGGAACCGCCGCATCGCCACTCCACTCGAACGTTCGCTGAAATGTTCATAGACAAATGGAGATTTAACTTTAGTAAAGAATAAAGAAACTGTGCGATCCATAAATCCCATCTAGATTTCAATTTCCAACATCCGCTCGAATCGAACGAAATAATTTTAGACTTCCAGAGATAGTTTCTTGCCATTAAAACTGAAATGTATCAAATTAAGGGGTTACATCTAATTGACACATCGAAAAAATGAGACTTCTTTGGGAATTTTTTTTGAGAATACTAAAAAAGCAATCAAAATGAGGTTTAGAGGGTTTATTCTACATGTATTGAAGTATACAAAAAAAATTTTTTATAAACAAAATGGCGGCTCAGTCGTAGCTACAGTAAGAGCGCTTTTTTTGTAGGCGCTCCACGGGCGAAAACAGAACTTTTTTGGATTAGCATCTGGAACAAAATAAAAAAAATTTTTTTTTTTTTTAAGATGATGACATTTTGCGAAAAAACCATATTTCTTAATAATCGTGTGTACTTCTCTAGCAAAACTAATGTAAATAACGAAAAAAATTTTTATTTTGTTCCAGATGCTAATCCAAAAAAGTTCTGTTTTCGCCCGTGGAGCGCCTACAAAAAAAGCGCTCTTACTGTAGCTACGACTGAGCCGCCATTTTGTTTATAAAAAAATTTTTTTGTATACTTCAATACATGTAGAATAAACCCTCTAAACCTCATTTTGATTGCTTTGTTAGTATTCTCAAAAAAAATTCCCAAAAAAGTCTCATTTTTTCGATGTGTCAATTAGATGTAACCCCTTAACATCTTACTTAGATGAAATTTAGAAATCCGTTATTAACGAAAGCGTTATTAATTGAAACTCAGATTTCTGCAGTTCGAACCTCTTTTGTTACAAAATTTATGTTCTTTAGATCGAAGTTTATGTTCTTTAGCAAAGATATCCTAAGTGTGTGATATTTTATTAAAATTTATATTATAGGGAAAATTCTATGTTAGATTACATTTAGCACGCGAGCGATAACGTGAACAAGGATAGTGTGCACGCCAATGGAAAAGGGTTGAAAAAAAGTCAATAGATAGTCAAGATATATAACGTGTTGATATCTCGACATAACATGCACAAGGTGGATTAACTTCTATTTAAATTGCAAATGTAATTGCGCTATCTTGAATATTTTATGTTCTTAACTTGGAAAGTGATCATTCTTGTAAAATGGAAACATATTAAAGAATATAATGAGCACGCGTTATAATATAAAGACGAAAGTGTTCAATTCGAAATAATTTGCTCAAAGCATGGATTGAATAATTTAACGCAAAATTTCATTAACGTTTCATATCGCGCAGAATCACATTAAAATTTCGCAAAATATAGAATCTCAGGATAACAATAGGCGAAAATAAGTAATTCAGCAGTGACTACACCATCACAAATCATATATCATTGCTTAAATCGCGCAAGAATGGAGGAAAGGGATATTTAGAACCGAAAGTGAGAGTTGAGGCTAGAAACATTAACGCCACTTGCCTATCTAGGATAGAGTCCTAGATAATAGAGAAATGACATTGGTAATCGATAGGTGCGATATATCGAAAAGCTGCCATTTTTTTCTCTGTATGGATAGTAGAAAAACATTGAAGGAAATGGTCTGATTGGCTAAAGTAAATCACGTGATTCAGCGCCATTTTTTTTCTTACTGTGGTTAAATAAGTATGATTGGCGCTGAATCACATGATTTAGTTAGCCAATTAGACCATTTCCTTCAATGTCGCTTCTCTATTATCTAGGACTCTAATCTAGGGTTCTTCAGCAAGCTGCTTGTAGAAAGGCGGTGAGTAGAAAGACGATGAGAGATACAGAGAAACAAGATAGCGGCGCGGCGGATAGCACTGAACCTCGAAGTAGTCCTATCGCGGAAGAGGCATCCAGAGATAGAGGACGCCGGCGGCCATATACCCTCACCGGAAAGTGCCACCTAAAACTCCGAATCTCACATCTCGCGCCTACAAAACCTCGGCCCTTAAATCCTTCGTCTCGTCCGGTCGCGTTTGCACGGTTTCCCGTTCTCTTTCTCGTTTCTGTCTTTCCAGCAACGGTCTTCAAAGTTACATCTACCCGTGAATTCATACTACGCTGCATTCGTCAGAAACTTTCGGTTATAAAGCGGCACGCTGCGCGGCGGAATATTTGGGAAATAAAGGGAACTTCATGCAACAACAATTGAGCTGCATTCGCGAAAAGCTACATAACAAAGTCACGTTTGACCAAAAATGAGATATTTCCATTTATGAACATATATCATCATAGTAAGCTTATTTATTAAAAAAGGTATTTTTGGATGGCCATCAGAAATTTATACGATTATAAATGCCATTTTGTTTGAAAAAAATGATTTATATTTTTGCAGAGACGAGTTTTTATAGTGATAATTTTTCAATTTTTCTGACTTTTTACGATGATAGAGAGCCCACTGCGCTGTTTTTTTATCAAAAGGACTCTCTTAAATGTATCCCAATTCGAATTTGTGATCTCGTCGATATTTCAATAGATTCCAATCAGATTCGTTGAGGAAGGGGGAATCGCGCATTCACGCACAGTACGGGTACGATCGCGAGATAAAAAGAGATTGCCGGCTTTTCCGTTGGCTGTGTTCCAGGATTTCTCGCGGCCGCGTTTCTGCCTCGCGATCTACGTGAACTTTACCGCGCTCTTCTACGCTATGGATTGTTCTAGAGCGGACCGTTTGTTTCCCCGTTTATGGAACCTGCTTACTCTGTCGGGTTTCGCTTTACTGCCTCATGCCGGGCCATTAGCCACCGCTTGGAGAACGCGGGATTCTTGCGGTGGCTGAATGAATTTGCGACGCCCTCGCCTAATATTTCGTAATAATTATTCCGGAAGTAGGGCGATGTCCGATACGACATGTCTACTTTGAAATTATTACACCTCGCTTCAATAAGCAGCGAGAATTTGTTCGGTGGAATTGGGGCACGTATTTCTCTTAAGATACACCATGCATCTAAATGTCATTCGAGGAGCGTGAAGAATATAGTAAAATACTAAAATTAAATTCTATATCAAGTAAAACCAGGCTATAATATAAGCGATTAATTGTAATTGCATCATAATATAGATATACATTTTCGTGGACACTTTATGATTTCTCAATTCTCAAATTTTTCTGCAAATATATGTATATCAGAATGCTATTTTATCTTCAGCGAATCGCATTATCCATATTTATATAATAATATATATTAATATAATTAATATAATTAATATATAATATAATAATATATATTTAATAATAATGTGATATTGCTAGAGAGAGAGAGAGTGGAAGAGAAATAAAGATTTATAAAACATACAATTTTGCGCGCAGTAACGTTTTAATTTTCACGGAGACATTATACGTGACTTTAGTGCGAAAATATGCACAACGGGATCACAGGAAATTATATCCTACAGTCGTTGCCACCTCAAGGCCTCGGAGGGCCCTTCCATCATTAAACCCATCAGACGACTCGCACGAACGCTCGCGTGAAACCGGTCGAAAATGCGACGCGTTGGGGCTGCTAAATGTACTTACGCGCAAACGTTACCCTCCATGTATACGCTCGAACGCCCGAGTTCTATGTCTCGTCATAACCACGTTGAAATTACGCGGTCCTTTTAATGAACGCGGAGATATTACCCCGCCGGCCACTCTTTGCCAGTCCATCCTCGGCGGCAGCAGCGGGGGACAGGCTATTTACAAGAGTTTCCATGCTCCCAAATTTCGCGATATTTCCGCTATGAAGAGGACTGATATAAATTTCCGGAGATTTATCAGAGCCGTGAGCGCCTGCAAAATTTTTCCCGGCAAAGTGCATGAACGCGTCTCGACAGAAGTTTTCTTAGGGATTTACCGGCATTGAGAATGACCTGCTTTGTCTTATTATGAGATTCACGCTTGACATTAACCGTGATTGAGTAACGTGGGCTGTAGTGAATGACGACAATTGACGACAATTGACGACAACTGACCTTATCTTGAAGCTTTTTATGTATAAAATCAGATCGACAATATCTCCATTACTTTTTGCGTTTTATTAATAAGAAATTTCTCTGCTCCATTTTATAATAGAACTTTTTATAATAGAACTTCCAATACTTCTTTATATGTTATAAAAACATTTTAACATAATCTCTTATTATTTCTTTGAAGAGCATTTTAAAGCATTTTATTCTAGACATATTATATTGTAGACAAGAAAAATCTTGGAAATATATAATTTGATATTTAATATAAGCATTTCATACTTCTTAATCAGCATTCGTAGTATACTGTATTATCAATTTTATTTAGAAGAAAATTCAACGTTTAATTTGACATGTGAAAAAAAGATTTGAAAATTTTAATGCGACACGTGAAAAAAAGATTTTAAAAAATTATTCTACGATGAGTCAAAAATGAGTACATCGAATTCTACTTGTGAGAAAGTAGTATTTTCGATTTATATTTTATATTCGAATATTTTTTCCTTCTCCGAAAGTTCAAATGGGAATGTATTCGACCCTTCCAAATCCGTCATGGGACCCATGAGACGCCGCATATCAATGTGTACACGTGCGCTGTCAGACCGGCATATTGGAAATCCTATTTGCGGGAATAACGATTCTTTTGCTATTGGTAAATTATCTCTTGCGTTTTGGAAGGGCGATTGTTCATCGCAGATGGGAATCGGAGAACGGGTGGACGATGGAGGAGAACAGAGAATGGTTGGACTAGTTGGAGGTAAATAGGAAAAAGAAAGGCGCGCTATGAAACGACGGTTGTGTTACCTCGAGCGATAAACTCTGGCGGAGCGATCCTCGGGGAAATAAAGTTCCGGAATGGTAGCGAAGAGGCGCCTCAGCGGCTCCACCTTCGTCGTCGTCAGCCGGTCCTCCTTCGCTTGACCTCCGACAAATCGCGCGAGAAGCGTCAGCCTCGTTGGCTTTCTCTTACACTACAATTATAAGGGACATTCGTGCAAGCATAAACTCGATGGGACTTGAATCTAGTTAGAATCAAGAGAAAAACATGGAAACTCTTTTATCCGCATGTGGAGAATCGTGGTACCAAAATGAAATAAAACTGTGGCTATATATTATTAAGGTTCTTAATAAAGAAAATAAAAAAAGTATACATTGCATATCACGATATACCAAAAGCATACAATCCTAATTTAAGCTTAAGGTATTCTATGTTGGGCGAAATAAGAAATTTATATCTTTATATAAATCTCTATGTTTAATTTAAGACTTAACAATATTTTATCTTGAATTTAGATTTAGAATAGAATTTAGATATAGAATTTAAATTCTATAAAAGTGACAACGTAAATTTATTAGAAAATTATGTTTCTATTTATTAGAAATCAAATTTATTCTTCTGCAATACATTCTCATAACATTCTCATTAACATACAAACGAAAAAGAAGAAACAATTCTTTCTTAAAAATATTTGGACGAAAGAAGATAGATATTTAACCCTTTGAAGCATACATTTTTCCTTTCGATTTTTTTATTTTTTTTTACTTATCGTCATACATACATACATTAGAAAGTATGTAAAAAACGTAAAAGGGCGAATATAAAAAGGTGGCATTGTACAATGCCACCGTGCCACAAAGGGTTATTTGAAATTGTAGTCGTTTCATTTTATGATAAAGAATTCGAAGGAGTTCAAAAAGAAACAATAAATTTTAATTAATCCTTGGTAAAGTGTGTCTCTTCAATAAAGATTTGCCACAATTAAAAGCGACTCTCAGATCTGCGCTTCACAGATCGAATGACCTTTCGAGAGTAAAAAAGAAGTTAATAATATCTCATATAATTAATTATTTTACGTTAAATGTATTCTTTCAATATAATTACCAAAGGTACTTCTAAATGAATCTTAAAGTTCTTTTCTGAATTCCTATTTGGCGCTTTATTAAACAAAGTTCAAAATTAAAGTTTCAAAATTAGACTCAGTTTATTTTAAGCATGAATAAAATTAATGCAGTCTTATACTTCTGAGTTGGTCCATTTTCAACGATGAACTACTTGAATATTAAGATTATAAAATCTACTTTACTAAACGCTCGAGTGTAAAAGTTCAATAAATTTTTGATATCTTTATAATTGGGGAAGATTACGACTCGAAGGGTCAATCTCGATCAATCCAAGGGAGATTTCCGGGCTCATTGGCGTTATTCCTTTATAACTTCATCTCCGTCGTGTTCGCCAAGGTGGAAAGGATCCTGAGCAACCAATGCTCTGTCTTAGAGGCGGGAGGTTTGACCCCCGTCTCCTCTCCCCATTTCAACCCTCCGTGATGCAAAATAGAACTCGGATGAAAAGTCACGGGGTTGGAGAAAATGCGATTCGCCAAGGAGATTCGTCGTGCTGATTCCTCGACATGAGGATATCTGCGGCAACGAGAGCGAATCAAGACCTAGATGTAAGAATTAGGCGGACAAATGTCGTAGAAAAGCTGAATAACTTTGCGGAACAATAATATAATATTTCGATAAATATTTAATCTCATCCCGTTATCGAGAGAAAGACGAGGGCGTCGAAGAATAAATTTGAATGCTAATTTTATGATGATAACAATTTCATTAAATTATAATTCTCAATAGTAAAACATATTAATATATATTATCAAATTACTAGTATTATTGGTGATAACTTGAAATGCTGTGTGCATTAATTACGTTAAGTTTATTTTATTTTTATATTGGGAAAAATTCTGAATTTATTTATTGTGTCTCCGTGTCTTCAAAGTTTAAGGGAGGAGTTAAATGACATTACTGACGCGATATTGGTATATGCGCGTCATTTAGAAGCGAATGAAGATGAATATTTCTAGTTTAGCTAGTACGAAAATTACAGTGGTTTCGTTGCTACGGCCATATAAAGTCGCGCTGTTCATTATCTCCGTCGCTTATCCAGACATGGTAGTGTATTCCATAGGCGCTGTCGCCTAATGAATATCTCCAAAGCGGACGCGGCACGCGACATTAATTACTACACATCGAATTAATATTCCGCATTTATGGCGCCGCGCGAGAAATCGGTGACTTCCTTTTCCGCGTACGAGCGTGCATAGGTAGGTACACGCGCGTGCACGCGTGAGTGCATGCGTGCGTGCGTTCTCGTGCGATGCAGTTAAAACGCGACTCATTACGACTGTGACTGTTCTGGCAACACTAGGCTCATATATCAAACCGAGGGGCCACTCGTATATAATTCACCCAAAGCGCGCACAGCCCGCGCGATGTTCCTCGGTTGCTACCCTTTGCGACATGCAATAAAAACAAGATGACCTGCGGCCGCGTAGGGTCACGACACCCCCGTCATTTGCATAAGGCGTCGAGAGGCCGAACGAGAGCCATGCCAAATAAATCCTTGTGATTTATGCACGCCTGACGATACGTTCCCGAGCGGACGGACGCTTGCAGAGAGACATTCGCGGAAGGTGGATCTCTATGCGGGAAAATTCCGATTGCTTATCGCTGCGCATTTTCTCTTATGCTATATCCTTATCAATCACTGTCCCCTACCTTACATCGTCCGAACGTGAACGCATTATCCTTACTTATATGTCCTGTAATCCAATGTTCCCGGGAGCTCGCAGTCGGACCGACTTAAAGATTCGAGACGAAAGGAAAAGAAGATAAGAAGCTGGAAGAACAGGAAGAACCGGGAAGCTGGAAAGACCGAAAATGGATAAGAGCACTAGAAAATTCGGTCGTAATTATGATTTCCGTCGGATGGGAGCTAAAAGCGTCAGTTTTCTCAGAAATATTGAAGACGTAGATGGAAAAGTTGTAATCGAAGTTCTTGATACCGTTTTCTTGTCTAATCTAAAATGTCTTGCGGCGAACTTCTTTAAAGTTTGTGTATTTAAATATATATATTTAATATACCCCCGAAGATTATGTAGATTGCACTATAATTAATGCGGGGGGCATTTCATCTTTTGATGACGCAACTTCAAATATCGGTTTTGCCGAGTAACATCATTAATTTTTAAAAAATACGATCACAAATCTTTCCCGTCGTCCAGAATGGCTGTCCGCGGGAGGAAGTTACCGATATCCAAAGTACGCCAAAGTAGATAGGGTCGTCCTTAGTGGGCCGTTGAGCGACCCTTGTTTAGATCCGGGATAGGACTGGATTTAAAGTCAGAGAAGTGTGAAAGAATAGATAGAGAGGAGACGAGGGAATTCATACGTATTATATATCCCACCTGGGAAGGGAGTGTGTCAGACGGAAAGATACGTGCGCGATAAGGAAGACAAACGACGAACGATAAAACGGCGGATGGCTTCCCGGGAGTTGTCCCGCACGCGGAGTCTGATCGTTATTAATGAGCTAAGTGCGTCGTTATAGGCTTATTATCCGGCCGTTCTAATTAAATTGGATTAGTGCAATGAAGCGTACTATGAAATTCTCGGTAAATGGTCCCACCTCGACCCTCCTGCTACACCCTGCGTCGTTCGCCCCGACGACGACGACGTCGCCACCGACATGCGACGTCGACGAATACTTACGCGCGATAACATCCTTTGACGAATTTGATTACGTATATATAACTTGCGATTATTACGCACGGCTCTTCCATTTAGTGCGCTCAGCTAATTTCTTCGCGCACGAATCGTCGGATGTTATTACTGAAAACATTAAACGGCCCCTATTAGCGTTATTACGAGAACGAGAGGGATATATTAAGGGATATATTAAGGTACTCACATTAACTTATACGGACGTATGAAGGATTTATAGTCTGGCCTCAACGCTGGAAATTATTCTGCATTATGAAATCTTGTCACCGTCTTTCAATTGTTATCCGCTTCTTCGCTTCTCAGGAAGCTCCGATCATACCCTTGGAGTTTCCGTAACTTTCGCGATCGATCGGTTTAAGCCATCTGTTCAGTCGATTCGCTTATTAATCTGACATTGAACGAGAGGAAATGAGACAGAACTCTCCCCGTCGAAGCATTAACACGTTCTCTTCAGCATATTCGCCCTACGTTGAATACTCTTTTCCGTTCAGGCCGTTTGATATTTTTGCTACTAAATGTAATATTATTATAAAATATTTCATAAAATCGTATTAATGGTTAAATATGATGTATAATATGGTTATCACATCTCATGGGGATATTATTACACTTTTTTCTTAGTATAACAATGAATTTGTGATATTACACGGAAAGAACAGTTTTGCCGAAGTACACTGAAAGAAAGGCTTGGTTATAAAAATCCAGGCTTGGTTAATGTTACCAAGCACCTTGATGAAATAGTTTCAACTAAACGTATAATAAGTATTACATAATTTAGTTGGCTCAACTAAACACAATTTGCTCTTTTATAATTATTACAAATGTTTATAATTATTACAAAATGTTTTGTTATTATTATTATAATCGGTAATAATAATCAAATACTTCAAAAGAAAGTATACTAAATGCATCTCACAAGTTTACCAAGAATTTTTTTTCAGTGTATCTAAAAATTTGACCAGATACAGATCTGAAAATAATTTTGCTGGACCATCAAAATAATTATGTAGGGCGTTTAAATTGGTTACTAGAATATTAAAAATTTTTGTAATACCATTATGCTTAAATATTCTATGTAATTATTTTGATGGTCCAGCAAAATTATTTTTAGATCTGTATCTGGCTAAATTTTTAGATACTTCAACAAAGTCATTCTCTCTGTGTATAAATATTATATAAGGTATGTCTATTTTATAAGTGTAATACAGTCTTATAAATATTATATAAGTCTATCTTATAATATGAGTCTAATATAATCTTATAAATATTATATAATATATGTTATAAGCAAAACTATTAATCTCGACAATGTGGGGCACACGCGATCCGAATAGAAAGTTATCAAAAATCGGTCCGATAAGGAACGCGTTAATAGAAATCGCAATCCAACGAGTATAATGCATCGATACATTTGCTACATTAATAGTTAAACGCAAAAATATTGCACTAATTGAGTCAAGCTTTTGTAAATAGATTAATCGTATCTAGCACGCAATGCGATGCGGCGAGAGAAAGATCATCGATCAAGAAAAGCGGGTGTTGGGATTTAATTAGAACGTCGTTCTCGCGTCGTCGTCGTTTCTCGCTGACGAGTCGGCAAATCGCTGTCTCCACCATCCTGCCAACTCTCATCCATCCTTAATTATTCAGACCAGCTATAACTCACGTTTTAAACGTGGCAGGAGTAATTGGTGCAAAACTAAAGTAAAGTTTGAATTATCGTCATCGGCTTCCCACGCGGATCGTTGTGCGATATCTGTACAACGAGCGATTGAATACACGAAATGTTAAAAAATGGAAAGCGCCGCAACATTGACAGAAAACTGGCGAAATGATAGCCGTAATAGAGGTATTGTCTTGTTAAGGTCGCGACAATGACCGCGAGAAATGCCGGGGATTAAATCTTGGGAGAAGCAACGTGCGGCGCGGCGCCGCGTTTATCCGTGTAACTTTTGCTTTTAATTAAGCTCAGGAAGTTATCCGGCGTTTTGCGCGCCGCTGTACTAACGCCGCCGTATTAACATCCGCGTGCTTTTCGTGATGATGAGATGCGGTCGACACGAGCAGTTAATTAATATCCGTGATTTCAGGCGGCAGGCTTAATACGCCGCGTTACTCGGCGATTTTCGAAACGCGATTAAGCGCCATTGTTTCCGCGGCAGCAGAGAGATACCGGGAAACGCGGAGAATTTTCCAATTTTTGTCCGGATCGCGAATTAGCCGCGTATCTAAAATAGGTCGCTATAATGCGATTATCCACGGTAGCAACGAATGTTAAACGAGTACCACCGTCGAGCTGAGAGAGCGTTGTATATTCGGCGTTGAATTCGTACAATGACTATAATAGCTCAACAATGTCATTAAGCGATTCGTTGATGCATTGGTCGTCAACGCCCGCGTGGATCAACGTGACCAATTTATCTCTATTTAGCTGCGACAGCAACGTTCCATTTTTACACACAAAACGGTTCATTTGATCCTATACGGCCCGTTCTCTCCATCACCGCGGTACCATTAGTCAATCTAATGAAAGTTATATTAAACAGTGGTATATTGCAAAATGTTCTGCTCACTACGCTTCTTATAAATGATGAAACACAAAACTATCAATTATTATTAAATGTACCTACTATTAATGATAATGATAATATAAACTACACTCGCATGACATTCTTATTAAGCTCCAAATAGTTAATTGAACATTTCATTGAATATTTGCTTTCAAATCGCTACAACTAAATACTGAATATTTCAATATTTACGATTTTATTTGGAGTAATACTTGAATGTTTAATGATCAGAAATATTTATTGTTTTCTACAGTATTTGAATGGCCGTCAACGATATTAAAAATAATGTATAATATATTATACATGTTTATTATTATTCAAGTTAATAAAATTGCTGAATTTTTTTATAATTTTAATTTAAATAACAAAATTATATAAAAGAATATTTTACACATATAACAGTTTAGAAAGATCGCCATTTTTTATTGTACTGCGAAATTGCAATATATATTATCTTCAGTATTTATCAGTATTATCTCTTAGGTTGATGATTTCATGGTAAAAATGCATTACTGTTCTGATATTTTGTGTCACATTCTTGTCTGAGATGCATTAGGCTTAGATCACTTGAAAAGGACCAAAACCCATGGTCGAAACGTCGTGATGACTGTTTAAATAAATTGTGGCCAGTTCGGTCGTTTATACAAACACTTTGATATATTATCTTATTGTGCCCTGCTTGACAAAATCCAAAATTATTACTTCAATTACAAAAACATCCTCACCGTACGATACTTCTTCGCCCTTCTTCCCCTTGTGCTCGCCATAGTAACGCGCCAGCGTCATCAATTTCAATCTCGGAACTCATCTTTCGACGTTCTTAACCCATAACTTCTCATGATGTCGTTTTCATGCACGTCGCAAACCATGTCTCGATGCAAGATCCTACTTCAGGATTATTCGAGATTATACGAGGGCACCAACTCCCCTCTTTTTAGCAATCTCGTTCCTCGGGCAGGAAACACCCTCGTGTACCACACGACAAGATCCTTGTAGCGCGGATATAACGCGTGTTAGTCGTGCTCGTGAGCAAACAACCGTAGGGTTAACTGCAATTAAGACTTCGAACTCGCCAGTCGACGTTAATGGATATCTAATTTGCTCTCGTTCGACTTGCGGTCCAAAGGCGGCGAGGGTCGCGTAGCGAAGACAAAGGGACCCGGGAAAGGAGCAGGAATCCGGGGAAAGAGGAGAGGGAAACGACGAGGCAGTGATGTTCATTGTCCTGTCGCGAGAGTCAAGTTTCGTAGGAATGACAGGTCGATATCGCGAACAAAAACATAAGACACGCGACGACAGGAGGTGTGGTATAGACAGGAGGTTTCTTGCCTGCGCTCCGGAGAGTAGCTTGCGCAACTACGTAAAGTATACGTATTATGTAAAGGCGAGGTAGAAACAGCATGTAAGTACCGGTAACGGAAATTGGAAATTCGTAAGTGCATGACGCGGAGATTACGTAACGGGGATAGATAGTTTGATTCCGCGAGCGGTGGCAGTGACTGTGCAAACAATTTTCGTCAACATACCGGCCGAAATTATATGTACGTATCTACCGCGTGCACGTTATTTTCATATATTAGATTGCTACCGCGCGCACGTTTGCCTTCGTAATACTGCTGTCAAAAATACATATTGTAATATAATAGCGGAAACGCGTTGCACGCATAATAAACGATTAATTTAAACGGTAAATATTTTCTATAACTTCCGAAACGTTATAATAATGGAAAATGATAATGATATATTGTGCAAATTAATTTATTGTATTCTACATACGTATCGGCACACACAAATATGTATATATATGCAACATACAATTGATGTAAGTAAATATATTCATTATCAGGGTTTATCAGTTATAAATTGTTACGCAGACGAGGAAAACGTGATTAAATTATAAAATAGCTGGAAAGATAACGCGTCCTGAAGAACACTGTATAAACACAAGAAAGCGAAGAGTTACAGATGATAAAAAGGGATAATCTTCTCAAGTGAACACTTTGCGGTGTGTTGTATTGACTAACAGTGGGGTCAAGTCGAGAGACAGGAAACATCCGGTTCCAGAACAAAGGCAGAGGGGAGGAAGAGAGCGAGAGGCATAGAAGAAGAGGAGATCACTTGTCGACATACCACCGCACGTAATTTCCTGACGGTGTTACCATGCCTAGAAGAGCAAAACGTCGAGAAGGGGTAACGGGGAAGGACGAAAACTGGGGTGGCTCGTAAAATTAACGTAACTACATCGAGCCCTCAGCTACGTGAGAGCTACGTGTCTACGCTATGATCAATGGCACATCACACAGCGGTGCGAAAGCGTACTCCGTCGTTCGTAGGACCCGAAATTTATAGTGACTTGACTCACGGGGCGTTATATCCGGAAACTCCACAATCGCAACGGATAGTATAATAAATTAAATTAAGAAGGGCGCTCCTCAAAGGACGACGCGGTTAAGTTGAGCAGCCGAAGCGAGCTGCTTTCGTAATGCACACATCTTGCGCCGTTCACGTGGCCGGGTTTTCGGCAGACATTCTGGATTTGAATTCTCCGACGACTTGCAGTTCGTATGAAATTCGCACGAGGAACATCATATAATAAGGCAAACATCTAGATTTAAATCTGTCAACAGGATACTTTTCATAATTCAAGATTTGCAGAAAACCATTTTAGTTTTATATCGTTTAAAATATCTTCTAATTTAAATGTTATATTAATAGTTAAAGATATGTAATACCAAATTTATCGTATGCACCAGCATCGCAGATTTAGATTTCCATTTCGTATTTTGAACACGAGAAATCTTTATTGAATCTATTTATTTTAAAATAGGTTGTATATTCTTAATTTATTGGAAAAGTCAATGTAATTGATATTTAATTTATTAGAACACTTAATCAATCTCACAAATGACAGCTAAAGCATTGAATTGAAGTATGAACTTCCATAGCGGTATTTATCATAAGGGAAAGAACAAGCAATCATCGGTAAGAAACTAATAATCGCACCGCTTATCTCGCCGCGTTATGTGTGCGCATATCGGGTTAATAACAGTAAAATCGACGCAGTATCAGGCAAACATTAAGACCTTAACCACGCGAACGATGCTGCGTGATGATCAATGGCACGTCACGCGCCGTGTTAGAGGCTTATCCGCTGGCATAGTCGATTTATAGCGATTTAAGTGGCCTTGAGTTCCGAGAAATAAATTACCCTCTCGCGCTGCGTTTCATAAAATTTATATATCGTGCGTTTGTGCCAATTAGAAATTGTATTCGAAATGATATGTGACCTAATTATGTACCCATTAAAAAAAAAGATAAAACGAAACTTTCGAAAAAACCGAGAAATTACTGCGATGTTGATATCTGCCTAATTAACAGCAATTGCAGAATCCCGATAATCCGTGTTAATCGAAGAGATTAATATCCATGATTCGCGGTGGATTTTACAAATAGAAAAACAAACGGCTTGGAATAAGAGAGAAGCCTTGGTAACACGATGTGCAACGCGCATCGAGAGAAAGCTTTGTAAATTCGCCGATACCTGAGATCTGTAGAAAATCTAGGTATCTCTGATCGGGTTTGTAGTAACTCGAATTGGACATGATGAAAATTCCTTTCAAGATTTTAATCGTGACAAATCGCTCTGCAAAGCGGATAAGGGCATCGAGGACTTTTTACCGGGGTGTAGACGAGTGGCAAAAATCTATCACTTAACCATTCGATAACCGCTAATTCTGAAACAGTCCACGCGATTTCGGGCTCGATATGGAATGCCGAGGCACTAGGTACCCCAGAGGTCTAATAGTTTTATGATGAAATCGCAACGATAAAATTTTCTACGGGTGCCATGGGACATTAACGACATTAGGAATTCGCTTGGACGATCACTTCACGTTTAAAGTAGAGCTGAAATTGATGGCTTTTGGCTTTATAACGATTACAAATTAATATTTAACGAAGTCGCCGCGATATCACGCACATATCGTGCAATATTACATTATCGTTGCTTATTATTCTTGAATAAAATTATTACTTTTGCATTATAGCGATTAATGTACTTTAATAATAAAAATGACATTTGAACAACAATAATATGTATAGGTAAAGATGCAATCTTCAAGAAAAGTTCGAACTATCGTGCATGCGAAGAATATCAATATGTAAAATGTTTCAATATTACTTCTATTACGTTTGTACATAGAAATCCTTTGATCAAACTGTAAAGTGGGTTTTTTTTCGAAAAAAAGTTGTATCAGATTATAAGAGTCGCTTTAATCTTAATCGTGGACAATTTCAAAGCTATAGGTACTTTAACATTATTATTAAAGGAAAAGCGAATTCAAATTGATAAAAGAAATTGCGAAAAATAAAAGAAAACCGCGATAATTCTGATATATCATATATGATATATAGAAATAGGACTTGTCTGCTAAAAGATTGACATATTCAACAAAATCCTCTATCCTGCGCTCGCACGTACACGGAGAAAATTTTATATTAAAAATTACTATGTACAGCAGTAGCCGTGGACTATTGCTGGAATTATAAAAATTTTTACTATGTTTTTCATTGTTTTACATAGTAAAAATTTTTATAATTCCAGCAATAGTCCACGGCTACTGCCGTACATAGTAATTTTCAATATAAAATTTTCTCCGTGTAATGACAAGCGTTATCCAAAATTGCTTGGCGAAGACATCGTGAATCCATTTATCTGACAGCTCTCTAGACAGATTTCCATCAATATCAATTCTCTTCGGCGTGATGTCGATCGTCAACTCAGTAAATCCATAATCGCGTAATCCAAACACGGAGATAGAGCAAACGCTACGTTCACTATCGAGAATCATGAAATTGCAGCGGTTTAGGACTCACTTGCAGCGCGAGAATGTGGTACACGGTTGGCCCTCCGCGAGATCACCTCGCGTCACGGTTGGGATGTCCTCGAGCAGACGATCGCCGACGAGCTTGTCGCGCAACACAACACTCGCGGAGCCGTGTCGGCCGATCGGGCGACACCGAATCGGCGACTCAACCCTCGAAGGAGGGCTGCAATCGGGGATACATGATCCCCCTCGCACCGGGAGCGGCTCGATCCTCCGGGTCTCCGATCGTGCACAGCGCGATGAGATCACTCGAAAGCCAGTTACTCCGCACTTCGCGATCCGCTGGCTAACGCAGCATACGACGAAGAAACGTAATTATCGGCCGCGAGTTACCGAGGAAAATCTGGGATGGTCACTGAGCTCGACGATGATGCACTGGCATGTCACACTTGTCAAACTCTCACCCGCGCTCGCAGGTTGTCGCGTGCACTCGAGGATAATCACACTATCCCACACAGTCTTGCCGCGGCCACCGCCAGTCCGCCGAGGAGAGTTTCTCTTCTCTCGCGGATGAAAGTGTGTCACTCGGGGAACTGGCCGCGCGATCGAACGTCACCACGGCGTTACGTACCCCCGGTGAAGAAACGCGGTCCCGATTACCGATTCGCGCGTCGCAAACACCCTTCCTTTCCGGAGTGGCGGCAAGGGGGTAGTTGCAACGAGAGACGACGATCGCTCGAGACAATGAAAATATTGGCGGTACGTCACGGATCCACGACACACGTATGTACACGCGTATCCACGGTGGGCGCGAATACACGCGCGTGTATATACGCGCTAGTGTGTACGTGTATATGTGCGTACGCGCGCGCGTGTGTATGAATTTTTCGCGCTCGCAGGAGCACGCACACGCGAGGGGGCACGGCCGACACACATCAGCCCTAGGAGAGACCCTTAGGCCGGATCCGTGGAGTTTCCTTTCACCTCGATTTTCGGTCCCTCACCACCCCCGCGTTGCACAGGCGCGGACCGCTTTCAGAATTTCCGAGGGTCGGGCGACGCGCACGCGGGAGGGAGCGACTGCGAGAGGGAGCGTTACTGCCGGGGTGGGAGCACCGGGGGACAGTGCTGGTGGTGGAAGAGGCGGACGGTGTACCGGGTGTGAGCAGATCGCAGAGCGCAAGGTAGCGAGCTCTGCCTACACTCCAAGAGAATAAACTCCCGACTCAGAACCGGTTACACCAGCATACCGAGACTACCACCAGGCTGTAACACACCAGCGCCGTGCCACCGGCGTAGGAAGTAGGGTGTCTTGTAGCTCGTGCTGACCGCGATATCGTGCTTGTGATAGTATTGCTGTTGCCGCTGCTGGTACCGCCACCGCCGCCGTTGCTGCCGCTGCTGCTGCTGCTGCTGCTGGGTAGTACGGGCGTGGAGGGGACGATAGGAAGGGATGGAGGGTTGCGAAGGAGGGGTGGCGCAGGCGTTTTGGTGCACCGACGCATTGATCCCTGGAATTCGTGGGGACGACGACGAGGCCCGAGTGTGTGTCCACCCTTCGCGAGAGAAAAAGAGCGAGCGACAGGATGGGTGCCAGAGAGAACGTCGACCGTTCTACTCGTAGCCAATGTCCATGCCTGCAGGTGTGGACGAAGCCAGGATTTGCCAGGGGAGTGAGGTGTCATTGATCGGCGATCGTAGATTATTCGACTGACTCGTAGATCGATTGAGGGAAAAAAGTTGGTAATGCCGATGTCTAGACTGATGTTCATAAATCAAAGAAGATTTCTAATGGCATGATTAAATACGTCAAGAATTTAGGTATAATAACCTATTTATTTAGGAAAATAAATAGGTTATTATAAATTATTTTCCGCATTAAATTAGAAATAAAAATCCAGATAAATATTTCTCGTATATTTCTGTTTTAAAATATTTTATAAAATAGAATAAGAGAGAAGGATAAAATACTATATTATTATTATTATTAAAATATATATATGAAAATATGTATAACAAAGAAGCAAGAAATTTTAAAAAAATTTTTAAATATTGGAAAGTGACTAACTTGAAGCGAATGAAATATTTTTCTGTCGATATTTATTTTAAAATGAACTTTTTAAGATAAATTATTATATAGTAATTTATGGAAATATATATAAATAATATATAATATGGAAATATACAGACATAAATATATATATACACATATTTATACACATACATGAAAATACATGTATATATATATATATATATATATATATATATATATATATATATATATATATATGCACGCATACATTTAAAATACATATACAAATATACATGTATTTTCACACACATTCGCTAGCCAAATAAAAACGGTACCTATCTCGTCTCGGCCGGCCGCGATTACTCGTTAATAAAAGAACAGGGGGAAAGATGGAATAAGAAAAGAGTGAGTTCTACAGTAAGAAAAGGGAGTTAAAGCAGCGCGAACGAGTCCGCGCCCCCCGCGGCACCGAGATTCTATTGATTTTATAATTTCTCTCTCGTGTCTGAAAATTCTTTTGTTCTACCTCATTATAAAAATCGTCCGTTAATTAGACTGCGCGAGTCAAGTCATCAAAATTCATTTAAATGACCTGAACGTTTATCTTTAGATTCGTCGTTAAATTCTTCGATATTCAAAGCATTTGCGCTATATGTCATAATTAAGGACATGCACAAGACAGATATTTGGAATTAGAATAATATATATCTCGGAAGTTTATTTTACTTGAAAATAAAAACATGACTGTATATCAATATACATATGTTATATTTCTCTATTTTCAAACTATGTACAAAGGATATCAGTTTTTTTTATTTCAAGATCGAAGTCATTCGTTTCCGCTTTACACAGAAATAAAAGTGGTTTCCAATACGTACACGCTAAAAGTTTCATCAGATTTAAATAATTAATGTAAAGGAAATAGATACATATATGTATATATGTATTACATCAATCGTTTATTGAAATTAGGTCAATCGAATATATGTTTGGTGTGCTTCTCGAAGACTTATTGTTAGGAAGACAAAATTAAGTTGAACAGCTTGTTTTCCCCCAATTCAGCTTTGTCGTATAGTTTTAACTGGGAACGAAGTCTCAATGACAGGAGACCTCTTGCAAACGATTTTGATACACTTTCAACAATTTTTACGATCACGACGATCGTCAAACGCGAATCGCGATACCTGGGGCGCAGACGCACGTAACACAGTTATCATAAAATATTCAGGCTTAGTCTGCGTGCGTATATGTAGCGTCGTTGAATAAATAACGAAGAAGGTAGGGAATCCCGATTGGTTCATAACTCCCTTTCATCCCGGATTCTTTTGGTAGTCCCGTAACGAGAGCCACACATCTAAGGAACATAAGGGCGGAAGAAGGAGTTTAGAAGGAGGGAGACGATTTATCTCTTTAAAGATTTATAGACTTGAGACCTTTGGTGGATACGAGTAAAAAGTAGGGTTCGCTATTATACGTTTAATCGAAAACACGTTTACACATATAATTAGCATATCCGTATAATATAAACGTTTTTCCGTACACGTGTTTTAAGGGCCTATTATACGTTTAAACGATAATAATATACGTTTACGAAAATATACGTATATTTAGCACATCCGTTTATTATAAACGTTTTTTTAATATT